>CM034147.1:389138125-389418171 GCA_019776745.2 Taxus chinensis
AAATGGCACCATTGGATAAATCTCTTTCTCAGCTTTCCAGAAAGGTAAATTTTTCCTCCTAACTCTATGTATTTTTTAAGTTATGGCCTGGCGGAGTTTTTATGGGAAATTTTCCCCTGAAAGGCCCGTAGCCAATGAAATTGCGCCACGTGTCCAAGGAAGTGGCGGGGGTCGGAGGAAAACTTGTTTTTTTACCAAGTGTTTGGAAAAGCTTTCAAAAGGGATATTTAGCCCCACTGGCCCACTAGCGAATCAAATTATGCCACGTGTCCAGGGGATAAAATTGAAAATTTTGACTAAGTGTTGGCGCCAGGGAAAATTTTAAGAAGGCCCGCACCCAATCATGTTGTGCCACGTGTCCTTTGGCATCGGAACCGTAGAGTGCAGAAGAGAAGTTAGAATTTTGGCAAAGTATTTTGCCAAATTTCAAAAGGAAAATTATTGGCCCGCTGGCCCGCCAACCATTCAGAGAAGGCCACGTGTCCTCAGTCCCCGGAATGGCAGAGCATGGGAGGAGATTGGTATTTTTTCCCAAAGGGATTACACAAAAGGAAAAATGTTTTCCCAGGCCCCACAACAAATGAGACACTGCCACATGTCCTGGACCGGTGGAAGGTGGGGAGAATTTGGGAAATTTTCTCAAAGGAAAAAGAAGGAAATTTCAAGGGAAAAAATTGCACCCCCGAGCGCAAACTAATCACATCTTTCCACGTGTCATGTGGCGGCAAAAGATACAAGACAAACCCGCATGGAAAATTTGAAGGGAAAGGCCCACAATGAATGAGGTTTTTCCACATTTCTAAGTCAAGAAATAGGATCAAATAGCAATGGAAAATTTAGGAGGACAGGCCCACACCCAATCAGCACGTGCCACATGTCCTCAGATCATTGGCCCAACGAGGAATTTTTGGAAAATTTTCCAAAGGGAAAAACAATGGAAAATGAGGCATTAAAGGCCCACACCCAATCAAAACATGGCATGTGGCACCTGGAATGGCGGAGCATGGGGAATTTTTGGAAAAGTTTCCAAATGACCAAAAAGTGAAAAATTTAGAAAAATTTGCCCATCAATCCGATTTGGCCCTGTTTTGCCCTAAAATTTCAAACGGCCATATCTTTCGATCCAGAGCTCAATTTTTCGTGTTCTTTATATAAATGGAAAGATAGTGAAATTCTCTACAAGATTCCGAGGTCGTTTTTGCATTTTTATGGAGTTTGGAGAGAGAAATTTTAAAAATGCTTTTGGCACGTGGTCATGGATAGAAATGACATTTCAACCACCATTTTTAATGAATAATGGCTCGCATTCTCTCCCAACATGGCGAAAAATGTCAGGGGATGGGCCTATAAGGATGCCTATGCTATTTTAATATGTTTTTGGTTAGCAGTTGAAGCTCTCCCACATTTTCCTGTGATTCTCTCTCCTGGGGTTATGGCTTGCACTGTAAAAGCCAGAATGGGTTCATTTTTGAAAGGAGGAGACACTTTTTAGCTCTACAACTTCCATTTTTTTCCTTTTTGGTAGAATTCGTGGAAATTTTTACCTTTCCATGCAATAAAGAACCCCTTTTTTTCCTCTTGATCACTGTAATGCATTGTATTAGATCTAGAATGTTAATATATGCTCTGTGATTAAAATCCCTCAATCCTTTCATATATCTACCATTGTTTTCCTGATCTTTCATTACATTTTGAGCAATTTGTGCATGCTTTGTGTTGTGTTTTCTTATGGATTGTGTATATATTGCAGTATTAGGTGTCTGCAACTCCTTTGGTGCATCACCTCATTAGCATTAGCTTCATTTTCTCACATTCCCTATCTTTTCCCCCTTGGAATTTATAGTAGGAACTAGGAATACAAACCTCTGCAACTTGTAAGTGATATATATGATCAGAGGAGTTGAGGAACCAACCTCTAAACTAGAGATTCCTCTCCCATTTTACAAGTCCTACACTTGGGGAGAGGATTCAATGTTGTGCAATCACACTAGATGTCCAAGATGTCAAACTAGAAGTCTGATCAACATCTAGGGGTGTTACTGATTTGCAAAAACATTTCCTTTTTTGGCATGCATAATGTGCATCACGGACCTTTTTAATAGAACCCATGTCTTTTTTTATACTGTGAAGCACAATTGACTTTACCAATTCCATAAAACCCTTAAATATTTTTTGTGCATCACGGCTCATGATTTATTCCTTAGACCACCCGTAGACCTCAATTATACATGTCGTGGATTTATTCTTTTGAGAATTCCATAGTAAACTGAGATAGTGTTCCGTAATTTTTTCCTTAGGCACTTCAAACTTTCCATTTCTTTTCTCGATGGCACCTGGTGGTTGTCTCCATTGTTGATTCATGCTAATTGGAATACTTTTGAATCATGAAGGCCTAATCTTGTAATGCATTTGCATCATTATTTTCATTATGTGCTTGATTGTATGGAAAATGCCACTTTGTTTCTTGTAGTACATTATTTTGCACTAGAAATGGTGTCTTGCTTGATCTAGGAGTAGGAAGTGGTTTTGAAGGGACAATTATTTGAAGGGGAAGATGCAAATTTTAACCTTGCAACCTATCAAATAATTTTTCATATATCTATGATTTGGATATTGGGTTCTATAGTGCATATGACTTTGATTAAATCCTTGTCCTAAATATTATCCTTGATTAGAACCCGAATATTTTATGTAATATTGAGATTGTTATTTTTCCAGAGATATAACTTTATAAAATAAGTTCCTAATCAAGGATCTCATTTTAGCACCATCATTTTTCTTTTGGGAAGGATATGAGGTAGAGGTAATAGATGGGGAATTTTTTCAGTATAGTGACCTCCCTTGAGTGGCCTCAAACCTTTGTCCTTCGACTCGTAAAACTAACCAATTCTGCAGACACCACTTTTTCCAAGTCCATAAAGGTCATCAATTCAGAAGTCTGTGGAAGATTGAGATAGTGTTTTGTGGATTCTATACATAGTCATTTTAAACTCAAATTTTCTTACTGCTCATGTCTTTTCACTTTTTATAATCTTGCATTGTAGCATCCAAGGAGAAAAACCTATGTTCCAAATTTCTATCAAAGTCCATATTTCGGTTAAACTTTGCCTAAGTTTCCTTTTTTCCATTCCTTTGTTTCACGTACTTGGAGAGTGTGTGGAACAATGATATTATGGAGTACGTGGTACACTAAAACTAGTGTTCCTTGGATTTCTTCAACAAAATTTCTTCTAATTCCAAAAATGATTCAAGAAGTTTTCAAAATAGCTTGGAAATTATTTGGACAACACTTGCCATTGGATTAGTAATGATTTGAATACATAGGGAAATTATATTTCATGTGATTGGTTCTGAACAAGGAGTAGAATCAAGAATATAATCCATAAGTGGAAAATGAGGCTCATAAGTAATGTATTGAAATTTCATAACTTTATTACAATAGATGTATTTTACAAAATAATGTATAATATAAGTGATGACATAGATATTATTAATTCAAGGGAATTCCATTAATATTCCACATGTCCCAATTCTCTAAAGAACCAAGAAAGGAGTAGATAGATTAGTTTTTCCCACTTGAAGAGATAATATAATTTTCTAATAAATACATTAGTAGCTCAAGATGTAGGCTATAAATTTTTCTCATTACATCCTAAATATTTAGGAAGTGTCATGGTAGATAGATTGTCACCTAAATCACTATTGACCTCAAAACTACAAATATGTTGTTGATTAATATAATCCTGGATAAATAGTATGGTACTATCTGAAATGTCATTCACGATTTCACTTTCAAGGAATGTAATAGTAGGTTGTGGAGGAAAATTAGTAGTGATAGTTTTAGTAATGGGATCTAATGGTTTGCTACAAGAATTTGGAGGAGGATGTACATTGTATGCATGATGAACTTCATAATATCCTTTGGGATCTGTCATAAGATATAGTAATGATTCATAAAATATTCCAAGCTTTGCATTCTCATTAACATACGATAATAATTTGATTATCGCTAAAATATTGAATAACATGTTTTAGATTGAATAATTGAATGTAAAATGGATAATACATTGGAGATAGTCACCTCACACACTGGAATCAAAATATTTAGATTTAGGTGACTAGATATGAGGTTATACTTAAGTAATTTTAGTATAACATGTGGTGGTGAAGGTAGTTGTGTGAATTACTACCTAGGATGGATTTATACTTGAAGCCTAGTTGGTGGAGATATAACATTGATTGTTATGTTGCATGATTCTTGTTATAGTTATTTTGACTTTAAAACCTTGTTTTCCTTAAAACTTAGTATTAGGAATATATTTCACATTGGGAAAATGGTATGACATATCTCATCAATAGATCGAAACTTTGAAAACATGATACATTCTTATAAATGAGCTAGTAAAATTTATGTGAATAGATCTTGAATTTCATTATCAACAAGTGAATTATTCATCTCAATAAGCATGTTCTTGCATCATAACATATAAGCACTAACAGTATCATTAGATTCTTGCTTAAGTTTTGATGTTTGAGCATAAGAGACTTTCTAACCAATATTGATTGAAAATCTAAATAAAAATTAATTGAATCACTGACAAGACATGTACCTCTTTTCCACTTGGCCTCATTGGAGTTATATATGGATTTTTTTGAAGTGAGAGATACTTTTGGGGCCAATGTATGTTGGAAAATCTATATTCGGATTTACACCTAATCACATACCACGGTCAGAAGATCGTGAGTCCTGTCACACTACTACAAATATGGGTATGGGATCACATAGCGATTGGTCACCCCAAAGGCATTCTATGAGTCTGCGCTCCATATGAGCCATCAATGATGGGATGGGTCCCTGTTGGAGATGATATCCATGGGCACATGGGGGGTACCTATCACTACCATAGATTTTTTATGATATTCAGCAACAAATAATAATTTGGAGACCTTACCACCACTATCAATGGGCCAAGGATGCAGATGAGATGAGTATAGCCATGGTTGAGAATTTCTTGATTGGAATTCATTATTACATTATAGAGTTTTATAGATTATATTGGTTTTAGTGATAACTTGATGCAATGTAGGATGTACCTCATTATGAGATGGTGTCGCATGGTTCCAAAATATCTAGCATCTAGCGGATCAGATAGGATAGCTTATGATTCTATTACAGTAGTATACATCCCAGGTACAGACAATTACCGTAGAGAGGGAATAGGCCTAAGTATAGGTTTCGGAGATATATTGACTGACAACAGAGCACACACAGGCTCAGGCCAACGTAGTCAAAGTTACCAAAGAATTTGATGCCCTATTACGGACATCCTCATCAGCTAGGATGGTGGATATTTTATCAAATGTCATGAGAGCTAGTGGTGAGGCCTCTTGTTACAAGACCACATACCACAAGGTAGTTCCATATTGATAGAGGGTTACCCCATTTAATCAGTTGGATGTTAGCAGGTCTAGATCTAGGTCTTAGAGGACCTCTCATTCAACTCAATCAGTGTAGGATCCTACATTACAGCAGAGTGTAGTGGCCTTTACAAGGCCATCCCATCAGCAATACCCTCCTCCTTAGGGCCCTAGGTCAATTAGTCCAAGAGAGGGTGAGATTTGTGGTTGACTCTATCTTATTTGTCTTGTATTTACATATGTATGTATCAGATGTACACCTCTTATGAAGGCTCATTTTTTATCAATTATACATGATGTATCATTTTTTATTATTCCTCACGATGAAGACTCACTTTGGTTCATTCCTATGATGGCAGATTTTGTATCCAGATGATGTATAATTTGAGACACATATGTATATGAACATTTTATTTTGACATGTATGATGATTATGATGATTAGACTATATATTATTGATGTTTTTGTATATGTATCACATGTTTTTATTTATGATATATCCTTAGATGATATCATTTATATTGTAAATGAGATGTTTTTTATTAGCCCACTTGATGATATGGATGATATTAGTGTGGAGGGGATAGATTTTGATATTTTTGATCCCTTTTTCCCCATTGATGATATGATATGTGATGATTAGTTTAGCATACATGTATGATGTCGACTTAGCATTTTATTGATATATGATGTATATATAATGTTAGATGTGATGATATGGATGATAGATGACAGATGTGATAACAAACAATGAACATGTAACAAAGAAAACACAAGTTAAATTTAACAAATCTACCAAATATACACATTAAACAACTTAACAAAACAACTATGCACAATTATAAACAAGCATTAAAAAAAAACACTCCATATGTACAAATAAGAAAGAATATAGTCTACGCAAGAAAATATCAATCTAAAAGGTGTGTTTAAGCAACACACTATACACATGTACAAACAAGAAAAACTACACAAACAAAGAAATAAAGAAACAAATAAGGAAACTTAGCAAATAAACTAATACTATGTTTTTGTAAGACTTTTTAAAAAGTGTTTTGTGTTGTTTTTGGGAGTTTTGTGAAACAATTTTCTATTGTTTTTGTATTTTCTAGTTTTCAAATGTTTTGGGGTTTTCAATTGAATTTGAATTTATTTATTTTTTTCAACATATTTGAACTTTTTTATGTTTTCTAACAGTTTTCCGTAGTTAGGTACAAGAAACAAAGAAACGTTGATGCCCCCAGCGTTAGATGGAAATATGCAAAGGTAGATGTCATGTGTTATAGACAAGGACATGAAGCTATTAAGATGCCCCCAGCATTAGATGGAAATATAAGAAAGGAAATATCTTCATAAATAAAAAAGGGGAGAACAAGTAGGATCAAGGCTTTGATAGGATATGTTCATAAATAATCTTAGATGCAGGAAGGGAACTATCTCAAGGCTAAGTAAAGGTACCCCCTAGACGTAAGATTCTTATGAGCAACAAAATCTCCCAAGGTGACAGAAACTAGTTTTGACCAAGGGACCTATCTAAGTTCCACAATTGTGTGGTTTTCACATTTAGATGACCTTTTTCATTTTTTCTTTTTTCTCTTTTTTTCTTTTTTTGTTTTTTTATGATTTTTTACTTGTTTGGTTGTTTTCTGATTTTTTTTACGCCATGTTCAAGCATAGAACCACTTGAGGCGCATGGCGTTCATGGGTTTTCATACCTCATTTCTATCAGGATAGGAAATATTTTATGCTCCTGACAAAAATTTTCCCACAATGACATAGGGTCCTAACCAATGAGGTTCAAACTTTCCTTTCTTTTCTATCTCCTTCATTGTATTGAATTTATTTTCCTTCAACATGAAATCTCTGACCTCGAGCCAATGAGGTATTATTCTCTTGTTGTATCTTTGTGACACTATGTTCTAATATAATTTGAGATGGTTGAGTCTATGGGTCTGCCTTTCATCTAGTAGCTCCAATTCTTCCAATCTAGCCACTCTGTAATCCCCATCTTTATCTAGATATTCTCTAAGAGATATTCTCTGGGAGGGAAGCTCTATTTTTAGGGGATGATGGATTCATTTCCAAACACTAGGTAATAAGGTGTCACACCAATAGTGGTGCGAATGGAAGTCCTATAAGCCCATAGGGCAAGGTGAATTTGTAAATACCAATTGTAACATGTCTTAATCACCATCTTATCCCTGATCAAAACAAGTGTTTTATTAGTGTCTTATTAGTGGCCTCTTCTTGCATAGGGGAAGGTGTGTTTTTTAATGTCTAATAATTACATGGCTAGCTCGGTCAGCTCGACCGAGTTGGCCATCCTTACGTATTGGTGATCCCTATATATTTATGCACCAAGTTGTATTTGTACTGACTCTCCCTCACACCATGGTATTTTGTATTATTTTTGGGTGTTGAGTGTATTCCCCTCTCATCACACATCCCACACCACTAACTCTCTATGCCACTGCCAGCTCAAGGACTTTTTTACATTTAACACTCACTCCCTATGTCTATCCATCTTAAATGTTAAACTCTCTATGACTTCCACTAGCAACGATCTTCCCTTTTTGAATTTTGATCCAATACTTATACCTCTCATTCATATGTTGAACTATATTTTTTTCTCCACTTACATCTTGTACTCTAAGTCATCTCCCTTTGTTGTACGCATATGTATTACTAGATCCACATATTACCTCGTCTCTACTTACCCATCAGACTCCACATGGAGGCCCCGTGCATTACTTGGGGATCCTTTTCCTTTTACTCCTTTGGAGTTGTGATGAATGGACACATGGCACCTTTTGTGGTTCTTCCCTCTAAAAAAATCTCCAAACTCTTAACTAACTCATCTGATACCTTTGTATTGGTCAATGATGATCTCATTGTGTCTAAGAAATATCATTTGGTAATACCCCTAATTCTCCACAACTTGTTCAAATTTTTTGTGTCGACCTTAATTTGGTGAACAAATCACTCTTTCAAGTGAGTTGGCATAGAGCTTGACATTTATTGATACCCAACACTTTGCCACACTAGTATTGAGATGGCTTGATACATCTTGTGGTGTCCCGATTTTCCTACTTTCGCTATGGCTTAAGATGTCATGCTTCATTCAATAATCCCAAAACACAAATTTATATCATTGATCGATATGTGCTCAACACCACTCACAGTTGCATGAAGTCACTCCCCTTAGATCTGGTTTGATTTCAATCTGAGGAAGTATAGAGAATCCTTCCTAGAATGCAGTCATCTAGGTCTATAATGACGAGAGAGCTTGGGGAACCTATAAGGTTTGGGTAATTTAGATTTAAATGTAACCTGATGAGTAATATTCAATATCTCGGCTCTTTATCTAAACAACTCGCTGAATTCCTCCTTCATACCTGTAGCTTGGTCTTTATGCAGTGAGCTCGATTAACAAGTATAGCTAGCTTTCAAACTCAGTAAGTCCTAAAATATTATCAATGGAATTCATTTTCTAGCTCGATGGTAGTGCATTTATTTGTGCTCGATCAAATACCCAAATGCAACCTTTCCAAAATCCATGTGATTTAGGATTCCTCATGCTCAGGAGCCTATATAGTGATTGGAGATGCTTTTAGTCAAAATGTTGGGTTTTGTAGTATCCTACCAAGCGGGTCATTTAATTAATTACTACAATAATCTTGTTTGTTATCAAAATTCACCGAGGTAGTGAATTTAGATAATAGTTTTGGTAAATATTGATAACATTTTGGTGACTCACAGGTGTCATTTTCCTACTAACTGGAACATGACTAGTTTCTTGTATGTTTCCATTGGGAATGGAGTCAAAATTATCATCATGATCTGATCTAAACTTTGGAAATGTTTCCCCATGGACACTTGGAATGTCACCACATGCCTGCTTCTGGGAAAATCCTCTACTGTTTACATTCTCAACTTTCATAAGAAAATGTTGCAATTTGTTTTGTGAGAGTAGAAATTTGTTTTAAACTTGAATTCCCCTCTTTCTTGTAGTTGTAATCCATTGAGGTTGAAGGATGATCACCTATCAATTTGGACATCATGGAACTCTATTAAATTTTCTTTTTCTTTATTCTTCTGAATGTCCAATGTTGTTTTGATGGAGTTGATTGTTGATTTGGGCTACTGGATAAAATTTTAATGGCTTGTATGGGCATAGAATATTGTTGCAGTTATTCTTAGAGAAAATTCTTAAAATATCCTCTTTGATTGATTTTAGTTTCTCATCATTTGTTTGATTTAGAGTTTGTGACTATTACATGCAACTATGAGTTTCCTTACTGCAATAATTGAAGGGTCTGATGTATTATACTACCTAGAGAAACACAAACAAAGTTATATACAAAAGAGACAAATCATACATGCCTCAAATAAGACATGAATATTGTACCCAAGCACTTCTTCTGCTGAAAGAAAATTTACTCCTACTCTTACATTAACCAAAATAAGGAACAACTCAACAAAATGTGCAACAAGAAGGGAGAAATAGCTTCCCTTTTTTACAAAGTGTGGCCATGTAATTAATTTAGAAATGAATATGGCTTGTAATAAGAGTGAAAAATTTCTTTCCACTCTTTCATTCAAGGTATCAACAAACAAAATAAATGCCTCCTCAATATGTTCATCATTTGGTTGGAGGTGTTGTAGTTGATCCTTGGTGCTTTGAATATTATCCTCATGTTCTAAAGTGAGCATGACCAGCATTGTTTTCTCCCTTGGCTCCAATGAAGCTAAATACTTGATTGGGCATGGGGTCCTAGGAACCAATGGTCTGATTCTTTTGATTTTCCCATGACTTTGAAGCTCGTCTCCATGGACGGGGATATCTTGTAAACTTTCTGGAAGAAGGTGATTGCTTGCATGTTGATCTAAATGTATTTCTTCCTCTATAAACAATTTTTCCTCTTCCAACACTACCATTTCTATGACAACTAATTTATCCTTTTTTCATCATATTCCTCCTCCCCAAGCACAAATATTTAAAGATAAAACTCCTCCACAAAATCAAATTCTTGTAAATGTCCAATAAGAGAAGAAACTAAAATTTAATCATCAAAAGAAAGAAAAAAACTTCTAATGATCTCTTCTTCATCCAAGGATCCAGAATCTAATTTTTTTCCTCCATATCATGAATCTCTCCATTATTGATTTCAATTGATGATGATGGTTATGGTGGATCAATGCAACCTTCCAATAGTGCAGCAAGTTCTATGCATGTAGGATAATGAGGGTCGCTGCATTCCATTGAAACATTTTTCTTTTTAGGGATTTTTTCCTCTTTTGTTTAAATATGCCCCTCTTCTTTTTTATTTTTGGTTGCTTCTTGTTCTTACTTCCCTACAAAATCAACCATCACCTGTGATAAGGCCTCCATCTCCTTTATAGGTTTAACTAGCAAGGGGATCTTATCAATCCCGAAACTAAGAGCCCATTTTTTCCAAACTTCAATTATTTCTTCTTGACTGGACTCTACTTTTTGTTTCCCTTGACTGATTTTAATATTTTTTTATTCCCAAGATAAAATTGATACAACAAGAGGAGGGTTGGGTTGTCTTACAATAGGTTTTATAACCATTTGTTGTGGAGAAGGAAATAGAACTTCTTTATTTAGAGGGGATGACTACTTGGAAGGAAAAGGGGGAGAAGAAGTGAATTGGGATGAAAGGCTAGGGGATGGATAAGGCAACTCAACATTTATAGTAGCATATAATGAGCTTGAATCATGATAACGTTTAAATGGTAAATTTTGGGAAGGAGAGAAAGAAGAACAAAGAGTTGGTGATTGACTTACCCATTGATAAGGTTATGTCGTACTCTACTCACATGTTTTAATACCCTTGATCCATTGAGTGAATCAGGGAAACATTCCATCCAAGAAATCAATCTTTTCTTGTGGGCCATAGTGTCTTGGAAAAGGGCCTTCCAATAGAAAAGGTGCCTTGCAACCAATCCTAGATGCCTTCATTTTTTGTAGCCCGAGTTTGAACCATACCAGCCTACATTTGTTGGATCTTCCCTAGCATCTAAAGATCTTTATATGTGGGGTAATCTCCATAATATGTATACCCTTGGTCTTGGAAACCTACATAGTTAGTTGGGTAACCAAACTGATCTACACCTTGTTCATATGGGTATGCATACTGCTTATTTTCATCATAGTGTGGGTCTAGAAGTAACTAATAATGATATGGTTGTTGCTGCGAATATAAATTCCACATGGGTAATGAAGCCATGAATGCACAACTTCATGAATGTAAAATACTAGAAAGATGTCGAAAGAAATATTAATAATGGATGTAAGAAAGGCTTGTAGTTTTATAGAATGGGTTGTTCGGACTAGATGGAGTCACCATATGTGCTTTGTATGTGCATCCAAAGGCTGAATCTCACCCAAAACACACCAACCTTATGAAATGAATTGGTAAGGTACTTCAACCCCCATCCCACCTGGCATGCCAAAAACTGTTTTTGTCAAAAAATAGCACCTTGGGATTTTTGTTTATGGACCCCTACCTTTTGGGCAACATTGGGTTATCCCTCAAGATGTGGGACTTAAAAACTTGAGATAACCCTCCAAAGAAGGTTATCTCCTTCTCCTAAATTTCCTACCACAAGTTAGTCTTAGTTTAGGAAAATATATCTAATCCTAATCTGAACATTCCAATAGGTTAGGGAGAGAGAGTGCATAAAAATAAATCCTACACTAACACTGGTGATACACCAAAAAAAAAGATGTTAATCAAGATTCCAACTACCTAAAATGGGGAAAGGTGAACAATGAAAAGGGTGGAAACAATGCACCACAGTCCAAAGATAGATTCACATGGAACACTTCAAACCATTAAGCATGGCCTCTAAAACCTATATTGAACATTAGGATTTTACACAATATATCTCCAATGAATAAAGGAAAGTAGAAACAATAAAAACATGCAAAGGATGGACAAAATGCATCGCAGGACATATTATATTGATCCAGAAATGTTCATAGTACAACAAAAGCAGGTAAGAAGAAGTAAAAATTTCATTAAAAAGCTTAGGAAGAAGGCTTGAGCTCCATGTTCAAACCATAGTAGAGAAGAAAGAGAGGCATAAAGGAAAAATGACTAACTCTTTCAAAATGAGCCCCACATTACAATATATAGAATGAGGAGGGAAGAGTGAAATCCCAAAATTTATGATTAACCACTTTCTAGATGCAATAAATGAGGTGAAATGATAGAAATATATTTTCCAAATCTCCTTCACACTGCCCCATGATCTGTAGTTGGAGAAGATGAAATCCATACTCATTTAATGCATTCTCAACAACTCTCCAACTGTCTCCTTGAACTAGGATTTTTTTCTAAGAAATACACCCCCAAATCTTCATTGATCACTTAATTTCTTGATTTTTTTGTGTTGGTATCAGAATCATGATTCCAATAACAATAATTTCATATAATTTCATTAATAAATACTCTAGTTATGGCCCTCTGAGTGAATGCAACACTTTTGGTTTTCATAAGCTTGCTTGCTCTTTACTGGACTGGGAATTAATACTAGGCTAAAAAGTAAATTTAATGTTTTCTTTCCTCTAATTTTTTTCAAATCTTCTTAATTATTGATTTGGGAATTTAAATTTGGTAGAACCCTTGGTTTTATTTCCTATTTCTTTGTATAGGGGAAGGCAAGTTGTTTAATGTCTGGCAATTACATAACAAACTTAGCCGAGTTGGCCATCCTTACATGTTGCTGATCATTATATATCTATGTGCCAAGTTGTATTTGCACTGACTCTCCCTCCCTTTGTATTAGTTTTGGGTGTTGAGTGTATTCCCCACTCATCATATGTCCCATACCACTGACTCACCATGCCACCGTCATCTCGAGGACTTTACTACAATTAACAACCACTCCCTACACCTATCCATCTTGAATGCCAAACTCTCTATGACTTCCACTAGCAACGAGATTCCCTTTTTGAATGGTGAGAAAATACTTATACCTCACATTCATGTGTAGACCTATCTTTTGTTCTTTGTTTGCATCCTGTACTCCGATTCATCTCCCTTCATTGTACATATATGTATTATTGGCTCCACATATTTCCCCATCTCTACTTACCCATCATGCTCTATGTGGAGGTCCCATGCAATCCTTGGGGCTCCTTTTCCTTTGACTTATTTTGAGTTACGATGAATGTCCACGTGGAACCTTCTGTAGATCCACCCTCTCAATAGCTTGTTGAGATCTTAACTAACTCACCTGACACCTTTATCTTGGCTGATAGTGATCTCATTGTGTCTAAGAAATCTCATTTGGGAATATCTCTACAAATTTTTCAAATTGGCTATGTCAACCTTAATTCAGTGAACAACTCACTCTTTTGAGTGAGTTGGCACAGAGCTCGAAGTCTATCGATACCCAATACACTGCCACACTTGTATTGAGATGGCTTGATCTAGCTCTCAGTGTCCTGATTGTGGTACTTTTTTTGTGGCCTAAGATTTCATTCTTCTTTCAATAATCCTAACCTGCCAATTTATATCATCGCTCGATATGTGCCCAACACCACTCACAGTTGCATGAATTCACTCCCCCTAGATCTAGTTAGATTTCAACATGGGAAATTATAGAGAGTACGGCCTAGAACACAATCGTTTGGGTATGTAATGATGAGAGAGATTAGGGCACCTATAAGGTTCAGGTAATTTGGATTTGAATGCAACTCGATGAGTAATATTCAATAGCTTGACTCTTTATCTAAACAACTCGTTGAATTCCTCCTTCATACTTGTAGCTCAGTCTTTATACAGTGAGCTTGATTAACAAGTATAGCTCACTTTAAAACTCCGTAAGTCCCAAAATATTCTGAGTATAATTCATTTTCTATCTTGATGGTAGTGCATGGATTCAAGCTTGGTCAAATACCCAAATGCAACCTTTCCAATATCCATGTGATTTAGGATTCCCCGCACTCAAGAGCCTATGCAGTGAGTGTATATGTTTTTAGGAAAAAATTTGGGTTGTGTAGTCTCCTACCAAGTGGTTCATTTAATTAATTATTAGAATAAGCTTGTTTGTTATCAAAATTCACTGCAGTAGTGAATTTAGATAACAGTTTCGGTGAATTTTGATAACATGCACCTATAACATATTTCAATATAATAGCCTCCACCCACTTGGTGAATTATTTTGTGTCCATTATAATGTGTGTATCACCATTGGATGAAGTATGGGTAAGCTTCCCTATTAGGTCTAATCCTAATTTAGAAAATGGCCACAGTGTTGTGATTAGCTAAAAAGGTTATGATGACGCATAGATGAAGTTCCCATACTTCTAACATATCAGACACTTCTTCACATAATCGTAGTAATTTGTCTCCAAGGTAGGCTAGTAATAGCCTACCCTTAATAACTTCATTGTTAAAAACATCCCATTTTTATGGGCTCCACACACTCCTTCATGTACCTCGTTGATTGCTCATATTGACTCTTCTACATATAAACAATGCAAAAGATTCCCGTTATAACCACAATGGTAGAGGGTGTCTCTTAGGAGGTTGTAATAATATATTTTACAGATAAGGCTTTGTTTCTAATAATGAGTGATGTTTGGAGGAAAGGTGCCACTTTGGAGGTAATTAAATATGGGCTCATACCATGGGGAGAAGGGACCAATAACCTCACATGTCAAGCATAATTTTGGCATATCATATGTAGGTTGATGTAAATTTTCAAAAAATAATGGCACATCATTGTTCTCTGGTGGAATCTGTAGCATAGAACCCATGGTTTCCTTTGCATCTACAGATTTGTCTTGTACCCTTGGAATGTTTTTAAAGGTGATGTGTGCAAATTATTCTTGTAGATTTTCTATCAACCTTTTATATGGGATGATTTTTTCATCCTTGACTTTACATTCATCGTTGACTTTCTTGATAACAAATTTTGAATCACCAACAACCTTAAGGTGGTGGATATTCCATTTTATAGCTAGCTTCATCCCTGCAATGAGCACTTCATATTCTGCAATGTTATTTGTGCATGGAAATACAAGACAGAAGGCTTGGGGTATGGGGTCTCTTGTAGGAGTGATTAACACTACACCTACCCCTGAACCATGGAAGGTAAATGATCTATCCAAATGTACTTCTCATATGATAGATACCTCAATGTATATTAATGATGCATTAATCAGGTCTAAACACACCGGTTCTATTATATGAAAAGGTGCCTCCACCATCTAGTCTACAAGCACCTATCCTTTTACTACCTTTTGATGTACATAATCAATATCAAATTCACTTAGTAGGATGATCCAATTAGCCATCCTACCAGTAAGGTTGGGTTTTGATAATAGGTATTTGAGTGGGTCCACTTTGGAAATAAGCTTGGTTTTGGTATTTAAAAGATAATGGAGAAGCTTTTGGAAGGTAAAACAATGTCCAAACAAGATTTTTGAATTTGGGGATAGTTGAGCTCATATGCAATTAGGGTATGGTTGAGATAGTACACTACTTTTTCTTTTTGGATTTGGTCATACTGAGCAAGCAAGGCACCAATAGAAAATTGGGTTGCTGATATATATAACAAAAGTGGCTCTCATGGGGTTAGTGGCATGAGCACTGGCGGATTTTCCAATTATTGCTTGAGTAAGGCAAAGGCTTGTTGTTGATATGGTCCCCAAATGAATTCAACATCCTTTTTAAGAAAATGAGTGAAGGAGAGACATGTATTGGCAAGTTGTGAGATAAATTGGTGGATGGCTTGTATTTTCCCTTGTAAGTTGTGTAGTTCCTTGATGTTCTTGGACAGTCACTTTAGCAAGGTCTACCTTGATCCCCCTTCTTAATACAATTAATCTCAATAGATTCCCTTATAATACCCTGAAGACACACTTCCTCATGTTTAACTTAACCTTATATTCTCATAGACGTTCAAAAATGTGCCTCAAGACCTCATGATGGTCTTCTCTTGTCTTTGATTTTCCTAGGATATCATCCACATAGTCTTCCATGATGTCATTAAGCATCTCATCGAATATTACAATCATCGCCCTCTGATAATTTGTGCCAGAATTTTTAAGGTCGAAGAGCATTACCTTATAACATAAGGTCCCCCAAGGGGTTGTAAAGGTTGTCTTTTGCTAATATTCCTTTGTTATTTTGATTTGATTATAGCCAAAAACTCCATCCATAAGAGATGGAATTTCATAGCCTGCAGTTGACCAAAAATCATGTCAATGTTTGGTAGGGAAAAATCATATTTAGGACATGCATTTTTGATCTCTTAAAAGTCAGTGCAAATTCTGATCCCAAAAGGTTTCTTTTGAACTAGAACTATGTTAGATATCCACTCTGAGTAGTCAATGGTTCTGATAAACCCTGCTACCAATAGTTTTTCTAACTCTTCTTTGACCAGAAGGACCAATCATGGATGTATTTTCCGTAGCTTTTATTTAACAGGTTTTACGTCTACATGCACAACTAAGTTATGCACCACCATAGATGGATCTAATCTTAGCATATTTGTATAAAACCATGTGAATATGTCCACAATTTCTCTGAGAAGCATAGTGAATTTTTTTCTTGTGCTAAAATCAAAGCTCCTAGCTTGACTATCTTTGGTTTCGCTTCTGTTCCAATATTAATGTCAATAGTTTCATTCACAAACATCTTTGACATATACTCCATACATGTAGGATCGAAAGGGACATTGAGATCTTCTTCTAATAGATTCTCATTGAGATTTTCACCCTTAGCATGGTCACTTCTTTTGTCCATTTATTTTTTTATTTGTTGGTCATCCAACACCTCAAAGACATTTTCACTAGGTGACTTGGACTTATATTTTTTCCAAAGATTTGTAGAGGAACTTTTTCCATCTCTTTTTCTTATATTTTTCTAACCATGAGGCTTAACCTCCTCCTTAAAGTACACACAGGTATCCAGGTCAATGAAGAAACCCTTCTTATGGTCTCTAATATGAATAGTTTCACGTATGCCCATAAATTTTGCAATAGCCTCATCATTCTCAAAGAGGTCTAGCGGCACGTGACATTGTTGGTCCCAATTGACAAGGGTAGGGTATACAAGGTCAATTTTTGGATTGTCATAGGTTATGGTAAGGACATCGGTATCCATAAAAAGGTTTATAGAGGAAAAATACTCATATTGGCTATGGTGGGAATCTGTGTCGCTATCTAAATAAATAGAGCTATCCTCACATTCATAGAAAGTAGCATCTTGGTCCATAGGATGTGCTCCATAGGGCTAAATTCCAATACCATACCATTCTATTTTGAAATGTGGAAGTGGGACCAATTCTCTTATTCCTTATTCAAAATTTCCACATCCAATTCCTTTGTAACCCATGGAATACATCATTCTACTAGATTTTGTGTATTCTAGTATTTTATAGCTGATAGGCTTAGTTTCCTCTGGGACTTAAATTGTAGGAGGGTCCTTTAATTTCTCTTTTGAAAGCAGACCACCAGGTAAGAATGTCCCAATTATTTGTTCATGTCAAGGTATTTTGAAATGATAGTTGGGTTTGCCTCTTGTTTTAGGTGACGAGGATAGATCTGAGACTAGGAGAGCCTGTTGAATATTATATTCTCCACAACCATACTCAAGAATATCCATCTCTGATGAATCAAAGGGAGAGGTAGATGTAGAGGCACCATGAGCATAATAACTAAGAGATTCTAAATCTACCCATGTATCAAGATCTTTTGACTAAAGAGGTACAACAATATCGGTGGAGGGACAGTTGTATGCATTCCTATGTGCAAATTTATTTAGATCTCTGCATTGGGAGAAGGGTTCTAGATCTATTTAATAATAATAGTTTTTCCCTCATGTTTCAACTTAATACATTGGTGAAATGTTGATGGTATGTCCTGAAACTTTGTATGGAAGTTCCAATTCTAAGACATGAAACTTTGTGTTGTGACAACTACGCCCTACCTCCATCAGAAATGTTATTATACCATTTGATTCATGTTCTGCATTATCATATGTAGTTATGGTGATAATGTGGGACTCTAGATATTCTTTTGTGCATCCTAACTATTTAATTAGCTTCAACGTGCATATGTTCAACCCTGGCCCATTTTCCACAAGCACCCTCTTTATCTTTTGGCGAGTAACAAATACTTCTATGTAAAGAGGAATGTTATGTGTATGATCTTCATTAGGGATTTCATTGTGGTTAAATGTAATGTGTTCACTTGGTGTAATCCTATAAAAATAAACATGGAAGTGGATGAAAAAAATGAAAAAGTTTACATTCATTTAACCATTTCCAATGAAGAGGAGATGGAGAAAATTACTCCCCTCCCTCATCAAGAACAGGTAAATGAGAACAGTTCTTTGAATTATAAAGAACTAAACAAGACGAGACAATGAAAAGCTAAAGAACTCCTGGAATCCATAGCAAGAGATCTAAATGAGGATAAAGAGTTTGTAGATATGGAGGAGCTCATAGACAATGAATACAACAGAGAATCCCCTGTATCTCAACAGCTTGTTTCTGATAAATGAAAAGAAGAAGGAGAAATTACCCCTACATCGACAAAGAACCTACCTGAATGTGATAAGGATGGATTCATCACAGTTCGGTGTAAGAAATGAAGACTGAAAGGCTTTGAAGAAATTCTGGAATCACTTTATAGTGATAAAAAGAAACAAATAGGAAGTTGGGAAGCTTCCACTTCAAGAATCACAAGAGCTACTGCCAAAAGAGTTGTGAATATTGGAGTTACTTATAAAAAAGGTATACCCTCCAAAAGTGATGTAAGGAAAAAAGAGACTGAGAAAGAAATTGGAGATGGTACTCAAAACCTTTTGAGCCATTTGGCAACCGCCTCCCCAATCCTTTTTTAATGAAGGTTTTATCTTTGAATGTCAGGGGACTAAATGGGGGTCCTAAAAAAAGAATTATTAAGGAACTTAGAAGATCAAGCAGGCCCACTATCCTTCTAATTCAAGAAATGAAAATGAAAACCAAAGCTCTTGAAGAGTGCAAAAAGACTTTCTGGGATAATGTTGCCTTTGTTGCTTCTAATTCTCAAGGGGCTTCTAGAGGCTTAGCGGTCTTCTGGGACATTAAAATTATTCATGGTAATGTGCTTTTCTCCTCTCATAATCATTTAGCTATAAATTTTAAAAGTCTTTAGAATAACTCTAGTTGGATCCTTTCCAATATTTATGCTCCTAATATTGTTGCTAGTAGAAGGAATTTATGGAAAGAGTTAGCTTGGTTTAGGAATAATTTTGAGGAATCAAACTAGATGATAATGGGAGATTTTAACACTCCTCTAGACCCTGGGGAGAAATTTGGAGGGAACTCTGATTTCTCTGCTAGCATGGAAGATATTGCTGACCTCATTTCAGATCTCAATCTTATGGACATTGAACTTCATTGTAATCAATACACTTGGTCTGACAGAAGAATGGGGGAAATTTTGATTCAGGTAAGATTAGATAGAGATCTCATTTATGCTAACTAGATCTTAGATCAAAATTTTCATCTCTCCTCTCTACCCAGAACTGGATCAGATCACAATCCTATTGCTCTTAAATTTTTCAATTGGTCTAAGCCTTTCCACTGTAACTTCAAATTTGAAAAGATGTGGCTTGAGCATGAAGACATTCTTGATAGAATTAAAGAATGGTGGACTTGGGAAGGGATAGGAACTGCTCAATTCAGACTTCTTCAGAAGCTGAAAAATGTGAAACAAAGGGTTAGAACCTGGAATAAAGAGGTTTTTGGCAATATCTTTGAGAAAAATAAAGAGATTAAGTGGTAAATGGAAGATTTTTAGCTTAAAGTCTCAATGAAAGGTATGACCTTTGAGGATCACCAAAGAGAAAAAAAACTTCTTTCTGACCTGCATAATATCAATAGCTATGAGGAAACTCTTTGGAGAATGAAATCTAGATCTCTTTGGTTAAAGGCTCGTGACAAAAACACAAAATATTTTCATATGACCACCCTCAAGCATAGGGCTTGCAACAAAATTACTGAAGTCTCCAAGGGAAATGGTGCCATTACTAAGGATGCTAAGGATATTAAAGTTGAAGCCCTAAAATTTTATGAGAATCTCCTAGCCAAAAAAAATTCTTATAATGAGCAAGCAGCCTCCTTTCTTTTAGAATCCATTCCTAACAATTTACTCCCAAAAGAGATATTTAAGAGCCTTTCCAAAGCTGTCACCATTAAGGAGTTGAAAAAAATTGTCTTCCCTCTTAAAGGTGACAAGGTTCTGGGCCCTGATGGATTCTTTGCTAATTTCTTCCAAAAATGTTGGGATATATGCTCTGAATGTTTGTTAAAAGCTGTAAATGAGTTTTACAGAATTGGAAATCTAATAAAGGAACTAAATAACATGCATATTGTACTTGCACCTAAGAAGTTGGATGCAAAATATTTTAAGTATTTTAGACCAATCAGCCTGGTTAATGTGGTTTGCAGAATTTTTACTAAGATTTTAACCACTAGATTGTAGCCTCTTCTCATGGAAATTATCTCCCAACAGAAGAGCGGGTTTATAAAAGGTAGAATTATCCAGGACAAGGTTATTATGGTCCATGAAACAATTCATTTGATGGATAAAAGTAGAAAAGTTGGGATGGAAATCAAGATAGACATGCATAAGGTATTTGATAAAGTATCCTGGAAATTCATGGATGAGGTTCTGACCAAGTTTGGGTTTCAAAATAAATTCAAAAAAATTATCCTAGCTTGCATTTCTTCTCCCAAATTTTTGGTGGTTGTCAATGGAGAACTTTTTGGTTTTTTTGCTAGCAATAGAGGCATATGCCAAGGGGACTCCGTGTCCCCTTTGCTGTTCATCATAATGGATGACAGCATAAGCCATTCTATTATAAAATTTATTCACAATGGTATGTTAAAAGGATTTCAACCTACTTCTGGAAATCAAATTTCTTCTCATTAGTAGTTTGTTGATGACACTATTCTTCTTCTTATGGCTTCCATCATTGAAGCTAAGGCTATCAAAACTATTCTCAGATTCTATGAGGAAGCCTCGGGACAGAAAGTAAACTTTGATAAAATCTTTATTTACTTCTTCAATACTCCTATTGAAAGACAAAAAAAGATTGCTCTTATTCTTGGTTGTAAAAGAAACTCCCTCCTAGCTACTTATCTAGGGCTCCTTATGAGTACTAGTAAGGTTTCTAATTAGGTTTTGAATGATCTACTTAAGATATTTCAAAAAAAACTAGTTAGTTGGAAAGGTGCTATCCTTTCAAATGTTGGCAAATGTTTATTGATTAATTGCACTCTTCAGAATCTTCCCATCTATATCATGTTAGTGTTCAGCATTCCAGCAGCAGTGGTGAATAGCATTGAAAAAATTCAAAAACACTTCTTATGGCATGGGATAGAACGCAGGGTTAGATATCATTTAGTAGCATGGGAACAGGTCTGTAAGCCAAAGAGGATTAGGGGTTTAGGTATTAAAGATATCAGAAATATGAATGTTTTTCTAATTGTAAAGCTGGGTTGGAGGCTCATCAAAGAGCATAAACCATGGACTGAGTTGATCAAAGTAAAATACCTTTCCAATAAAAACTTCTATTCCTTTCTATTTGATCAGCTGCTTCTAAATGGATCGATTTTTTGGAATAATATGCTCCACATCAGGCATATCCTCTCCCAGGGCTGTAGATGGAAACTTGGAAATGGGTATGATATTGATTTCTTAGATGACATCTAGTCTGACACAAGCTGGGATACCACTTTTAGCTACATCAAAGATAACCTTATTAAAAACTATGGAAAGAAAGTCAAAGACTATATTGAGGTGTCTAGCAACAAAAGGAAATGGAAGCAACTTAAAGTTGATGAGGAAAATATGTAGCCTACTATTTCCTACATGCATATTCATCTCTCCCTAATTCATATCAGCCAACATGATAATAAGGATGAGATTATTTGGAAAGATTCCTTTGATGGGGAATATTTTGTTAAATCTGGTTACAACTCTTTTTTTGCTGCTATTGATAGTGAAATTGATTGGCACAAGATTTGGATGCCCGAGCTAACCCCTAAAGTAAATTTATTTTGGTGGCTTATCATCAAGGGTAAGATTCTCACTAATGACAATCTCATCAGGAAAGGTTTAATCATGCCTAATAGATGTTGCATGTGCCAGGAAGAAGTTGAAGACATTAAACACCTTTTTCTACATTGTAAATATACTTCAAAAATATGGCATCTTATTCTTGAAAATTTCAATTAGAATTGGGTTTTCCCCCATGCTTGTTTGCAGGCATGGAAGTAATGTAACTCCACTTATAAACATTGTATGGTTAGGAGGCTTTGGCAACTAGTTCTCCCTCACACCATGTGGAGAGTCTGGAAAGCTAAAAATGATGTTATTTTCAGAAATACCAGAAAGATATGTACAAAATTCTTTAATGAAATTATAATTGCTGTGAAAGACAACATTGAAATATTTAATCCTCCCAAAAATAAACTTTATCCTGAGGATGAGGAACACATTCTTGTTGCTTGGAACATTGGCACTGATAGTAGTAAATGTAAGAACAACAATAGCATTGATAGATCTATTGTACGATGGATCAAGCCTCCCACTACATGGCACAAACTAAACTTTTATGGATCTTCAAAAGGTAATCCTGGGGACTCGGGAGGTGGTGGGGTGATTAGATATCACAGAGGCTACTTTGTTTCCACTTTTTCTGGAAAGATGGGTAAGCAAACAAATCACTACTCAAAATCTTTAGCAGCGCTCTGGGGAATAAGGTTGGCTAGAGATTGTAATATTTCCAATATTATAATTGAGGGGGATTCATTAAATATCATTAATTTTTTAAATCAAAAGCAACCTCAAAGCTGGTCCATCAAGGACTTCATTAATGAAGCTCTTGAAATATGCAATGGTTTTGATAATTATAAGATTATCCACACCTACCGTGAAGGCAATAGAGTGGCCAATAATTTAGCAAATATTGGGGTCAACAATACAATGCAAACTTGGCTAAGTGGTGACCCCCTTCCTGCCCAAGTACTTGATGACATCACTAAAGATATACATGATTTTAAACACAATCAATAATAGATATAGGTAAAATGCTAAGGAGGTGCTTATTAATTGCAAAGTTAAGTTTAATGATGCTCTTAAAATTCCACATGCTTCTGAGGTCTTCAAAATTAGAGGCAGTGTTGAGTCGTATGGGATTCAAAAAATTAATACTATTATGCAAAGAAGTAATAATACAGGAAAAATGGGGGGTCTTCCATGCAAAACCGAACCCATTCATGATCCAGCCTGGAAAAATGGCACAATTCTTTGGAATTATATACAAATGGTGGTATTTAAAATTTAATTGAAAGAATGTAGGGATTCGACCATGAAATTTTGGTTAAATTCACTAATGGATGGATAAATTGTGTGGTTGAGTATGGGGATGTCAAGGTCGAGATCTCTGAGGAACTCATTACCCAGGTTATAGGGCTGAACCTAGAAGGAGCCAAATTCTTCAACAAATGATTCGACAGAGAGGTGGAGGTGAAAAAATTTCTTGATGAAGGGGAGAACCTTGAGTTTGTTGCGGCTGGCATAAAGGTGACCTCTATCCCTAAGCCCTTTGTTGAGATTGCGCGTATGATGGTCATAAACATTCCAGGGTTGTTCCCCTTCACCAAGGCCTAATCCTTCTCATCCACCACCATTGCTTCTCCGGCTCTTGTCCTCTACCTACTACCCTTATTTTTATCCCTCTCCCAGCTGACAGAGATCTGGACACTGCTACATCGAACATGAAGAGGAAAGACAAGAAGGCTAAGGTTGTTTTACCTTCTTCACAGAGAATTTTACGTAGTCATAGGGATTTGGATCTTGCAGATAACTTATTACACATAAGTAAACCTGTTGATAATTCCAGAGAAGTGGACCTTCTTACCATGGTTAGTAAGCTTGAAGAGGAGATCAGAGACCTCAAAAATGATATGAGGAATACGGAAAAAATAAAAGGTAAGAGGAAGCTGCAAAGTTTTGAGGACATGGATACTATTGCTAAGATTTTCAATAATCTAATTTCACTTTATACCAAGCTAAGAAATGCCAAGGTGTGTCAAGATTACATCCTCTCTACTTTGAAAGGTGTCTATACCTTTATGGAACAACACGTGAGAACTGTGTGTAGCCTGAGCGACATTCCAGAAAATATTTGGGATTCTAACGAGACCTGTGACCTTGCACTTGCTTAGGTGGACATGAATGATCCTTCTCATGCCATAGCCATTGTGCTCTTCACCTCTCTCTAGAAAATTAAGGTCAAGATTGATAGGGTATTCAAGTGATGCGGTGCCCAGATGTTGCTTTGTTGCTATGAAGATGTTGTTTTTTGGTGGTTTTGATGTTGTTTTCTTGCTGGGATGCCCTGTTTTGGATCCCTCTTTGTTTTTTTTGGCCCTTTTGTTCTTCTTTGGATCAATGTCTAGATTGATCATTTTTTTCTTTATCTACTGATGTATCTGGCTTTTGAGTCTCCATGTTTAAGGTGTTTAGCCTTTCTTGGATGGGTTTTCTCCTTCTGATATCTGGCTTTTTGAGCCTTTTATACATAGTGTATAGTCCCTTCAAAACTATTTATCCTTAATAAAAAAAATATTTTCCACCACCACATGTAGATGAGAAGGATCTCCTTCAGTCAACACTCTTGACCCCTGGATATTTTTATAAAGGATTTCTTTATGTACGTTCAATATTTTAAGAAGATCTAAGATTGAAATCTTAACAGAATTCTTCTCAAGTTGGTCTAGGATATTGTATTGACTATCCTGAGGGCTAGATAGAGGAGGTTTTGGGATCACAAGATGAGTGTTCCTTATTACCACAATGTAATTTCTTCCCTTGATCCTAATGGTATCGGCATGCTCGTTATAAGAGTGAACACATACAATAAGTGAGTCATATTGATTGTTATCATTTTTGCTATAAACACAATTTGTAACTTTATAGCTTTGGCAAGACTCTCCCTGATCCGTATTTTTCTCTCCTTATTCACCATGTTTTGGGAAAGGCTCTTTGATTACTCCCATCCTTTTATTTGTAGTTTTATTAGGTTTTGGTGAATCGACTTCTATCTCCCCACTATCGATAAGATCTTAGAAAAGGTGGTGTAGTCTTAATCATTTATCCATCTTATGTCCCTTAACATGGTGGAAGTCACAATTTTCATGTTCTTTATACCACAAATGTTTAGGAGCATTTTCATCAAAGGGTATCATTGTATGATATGTCACCATGTTCACTGCATCTAGTTACTTTAAGATTATGGACAAGGAATCTGTAAGAGGAGTGAACGCTCTATGTTTAAGTGGTGGATAGATTGGCCCTTTGGTTAGTTTAAAATTTGGACCAACTTGAACTACTTGTATGCATTTAGAATCCATTATTCCATCTCCTATTATATATATTTTTTATTAAATATTTTGGGTTTATCTGTAGGTTTTGAAGACTGGTTGTCTTTTGAAAATGGTTTGAGTTTCCCTTTTGTGATTAGAGCCTTTTCTATTTGTGTACCCTTCTAGATAACCTCTTCATAGTTTCAAATACAATGCATTTTTATATGAAAGGCAATGTTTGAATTTAAATTTGGTACAAATATGCTAACGATTTGTTTTTCAAGGATCGAGCAAGGGAAGTGACTAGCTACCCCTTGCCATCTTTGTAGGAAACTTGCAAAGGTTTCATTTGGTCATTGTTTGGAATTACATAGGTATGACATGGGTATGTTTCTCTCAACATTAAAGGATAAATGAAGAACAAATTTTTATGCTAGTTTTGACCATGTGAAGATAGACCCATGAGGTAAATGAAGGAACCACTCTAAAGCTTGTCCCCCTAAACTTTTTGGAAATAGTCGTATGAGGTAATTACCATTGTATGCCTCTTATTTACATGTCATGTAAAAATATTATACATTGTCTCATGGATCATCTTTCCCTTTGTATTTATCAAATTTAGGGAAATCAAATTT
Organism: Taxus chinensis; assembly: GCA_019776745.2. Taxonomy (NCBI): domain Eukaryota; kingdom Viridiplantae; phylum Streptophyta; class Pinopsida; order Cupressales; family Taxaceae; genus Taxus; species Taxus chinensis. The sequence continues at coordinate 389,164,585 of CM034147.1, forward strand.
CATAGGAAAATGTATATGCAACATAGCCTTATCAAATGGATAAGGGCATAGCTCTTTACATTGATACTTCCTGATATGTCCTACATTACTTTCTTGAAGGCTTGTGAGTGTTTCTTTCACATATTATAACTCTTGTGAAAGAAGTTTCTCCTTAGTGGGGGAAGCTGGCATATACATGTGACTATTTTTTGATGTTTCTACCTCTTGGTTTTCTATTTTAAGCTCACTTTTTCTAACCTTAGGTTTCTCTCGATGTATATTTTTGTTTGTCTTTTTTGTACATGGGATGCTAGAAAAGCTAATTATTGACTAAGGTGTTGAATTTTATTTTGTATAGTGACTTCTTCATCTTGAGGTCCCTCTTCCTTTTCATAGATAGGGTGTTGTTCCATGTTTTCATGTTCCACTCTTAGCCTATGTGGCATTCTAATCAATGGCATTCTAAAACCACCCATGTTGTTGTTTCCATTGTTTGAGGTGAAAACATGTCCATGTCCTAAAATGTTGGCCATATTAATGAGGGGGAGATCTTCCTCATTAGCATTATTTGTAGGTGGAATAGCTTCATGTTCAGTTGGCATTCTAGCACCTAATTCCACAATTATTGTGAGTACTCTATCTTTTTTAGAAAGAGGAACTCATCTAATTGGGCAAGGTAAAATTTTAAATCCACGTGTGGTGATCCCAACTCATCACCACTATGGTCTACCATCTCATCCTCTTCCTTTTCTACGGAGAATAAATATCCTAAATCATGACTGATAAAGTTATTTGACCCTTTTTTGTTCGATGTTTCCCATGCTTGTCTCTTGGATCCCATTCTTGTTATTGGGGCCATAGTAAATGAGAATTTCACTAAGGTATTTTGTTAAATGTGTCCAAGGATATAATCAAACCTAAGTGAAAACCTAGAATGAGATGTTTACTAAGGATGCACAAATAATTTCAAAAGGTGAAATAATAATGAATGTCAATGAATCAAGTGATCAAAGTGATTATTCTAAATGGATAAGTAAAAATGATGAATAATCACAAGACACAATCACACAAGGTTTGTTTCTAAACACATCAATAAATGAAGTACTTCCTAAATGTTTCCAAATGGTATTTTGACATTTAAGATGATAAAAAAAAGTCACTATTTATGTCAAGTTCAAAATGAACAAGGCATAAGTAATAACAAAAGGTTGATGTGATTTCCAAGAAACATATACTTAAATTGATTTTAAGTCCAAGAAAGACCTAAATCTCAAAAAGTGGTGGTTACGAATATGAACAACGTAACAATACCACTAAGATACGTTAACCAAAATTTATGGAAAAGTAAGTTTTTAGTATCAAAATAATATTAATATGACATGCACAAGGTAACAACAAAACCTTTCAAAATCAAGGTAATGTTTGAAAGAAAACCAAGGCTAAAGTATACCAAGGAATTGTTAAGGTGCGTATAGTGAAATGTTACAATCTAGACACTTAGGTTGATTTTGGAAGAAATGAGACGTAAGTATAAAAAAAATTGCGACACGATACAAGCAACGTAACACTTCAAAGGAGAATTGAGTGAAGAATCAATCCTAACTACAATGAAAATATTGACTTGGTTATCAAGATATGAAAATGTACCAACATACTTTCAACATTTACCATATAATCTCAAGCAAGGACGAATGTAAATGGGAGAAAAAGTGGTGGACATGATTGATTGATAGCATACTTATGGTTGTTCTTATTTTGATTAAAAAAATGTCAAAAGAAAAGAAAGGAAATAGATCAAGTAAGTTTGAAAAGTTTTTGGCCTCACTTCGGCATAGTTTTTCCTCACCTTATGGTGAGTGAAAAACTAAGAAAAATTAATGCTTGATAAATTTCATGGTAAATGATGCACAATTTGAACTTTAATGTACTCTCCCTTTTTTCCACAAACAAAGTTTTGACTTCGAGAAAGGTATCACTTTACGAAGGCTCTTTACAGCAATGATTAGCTTGATATGGTCAAGCTGGCTCCGAGATAGAAGGATTTTCAAGGTGGTTCCCTCAACTAGGTGTCACAAGATACCCTTGTGAGATCAATTTACCAAGAAAGTCACACTGACTAGTCTTGGAGTGTTTTGGATTTACTTTACCCCCCTCAAATATAATGAGCAATGAATGTTTTTAGTTGTATTCTCACTAGGGTCACAATATGGATAACTTTGATGTTAAATATCACATGTAAAATATTTAAGTAGGTGTACGGAGAAATTCATGTTTCATCCATAAGGTTCCCTCTTGCATGGACTACTTTGGGGTTCTTATGACAACCCCCATTGTTGTAGCTTAAGGCTTATGCCAAAGGTGTTGTGTCCTAGTTTTAAGCGGATGAAGTGTACCCGTATCTAAACCTGCATATACAATGTGATGAATGTAGTGTGTTTTTTATATTTTAAAATTAATGTGGTTTATTCATTCGTCATTTGGAAACCTACAACACATGTGTAGTTAAAAATTTTGTTTTGGTTTTCCTTTCTCTAACAAGCATTTTTAGGTCCTACACGAAGAGTTTAGTAGTTTTCCACAAACAAAAAGAGGATAAGACATCGTTTCTAATTCTCAAGTTCATCATAAGATGAAAGAAAAGATCATACATGATGTAGAACCTAAATATTTAACTATCAATGGAAAAAATACTTAACTTAAATGCACAATTTGTTCATTTTAACTAATTTGACATTTATTTCCTTAGCAATAAGTGTACTGAGATATTTTTCAAAGCATAGAAAAGATGTATAAATTGTTTATGATTCCCAAGATCACCTAAATGTGTGAGGAGAGAGCATACATGACTCTAATCTCATAAACACACATGCAACCTTCATTAACTATGAACAACCAAAATAGCAAAAATCATTAAGATATACCCTGCAAAACATAAATTAATCTCAAATAAACCTGTAATGAGTTAGCACATCAAGAACACAAGCTTTTGCAAATATTAAAATAACATTCAAATATGTATTGTGATGCTTTTGCACCATTCAAAGTGTATGTGCGCCCTTATCAATGTGTATGCGCAGATAACAACATGTTCACGCCTCTGCTAAAAATGACAGTGAGTTAAGCATGTGCATGGGAAAAGAGTTATGTGCATAGGTAAGTTAGTAGGTGTGTGCCCCTCTCACGCAGATATTAAGTTAGAATCCTATCAAATGTGTGCACATGTAGAGATGTGCCTACACGTGGGTTTAATAATAGGTGTGAACAAGAAGACTGTAGGAAAACACAGAGAGCTTAATTTCATGTGTGTGGGTAGAATGATGTATGTGTAGCCTCTTTAATGCATGTGTGGGTCTGACTGAAAATTGACATAGGGTACAACTAGCAGCAGAACGTATGTGTTGGTGTCCATTTTGATCCTCTATTATTTTTCCCTAGTTTTCCTTTCACTTTGCATCTCCTGAAACATTTTCGACAATTTTAATGGGTGAAATGAATTCATTGCCTCTATTCCCATGCCTTAGTCCATTTGAAAATCATTTTCCATGCCTCATTTATGGAGAAACACCCAAGTTTTCCATATTTTGTGCCCTAATTTTTCCAAATCCATGGGCCTTGGTCATTTTTTCCTTTTTTCCGACCTGTGGAGCTCGAATTTGTTCGTTTCATGTGTATTTTCCCTCAAATATTTATCCCCATGGTTAAAAATTGCATAAAATCAATTTCCCCTTGTTTTTTGAGTTAAAAATCCCTCACCCATGAAGAAAAAATCAAATTCGGGCATTTCTAGTAAATTCTACATTTTTTACGATCATACGACTGTCATTTGCCTATCAAAATTAAGCTCAAAATTCTCCTCCTACGAGGCCACTTCTGTTTGGACAAGGATCGGTGGGTTTTCTATAAAACTTAACATTTTTTGGCCTTTGGAAAATTTCACAATTTTCCCCCGCAACCCCGCAGGTCCCAGAGGAGAGACACGTGTCATGTTCTTGTGCCAATGCGGAATGGAAGGCTGGTGGAAGAATTAGGTAAATTTTTCCTTTTTTGGTGAGGGGAAAAAAGTTATAGAAGTGCCCACGGGTCCACAATGGAGTGAGGAATGGAAACGTGGAAGGTACGGAGGAGAGTGCGAGCTGCCGAAGGTAAAAGGAAATTTTTTCCCTTTTAGTAGAAAAAGTTAAAGTCAAAAAATGGCCTGAAATCCCACAGCCAATCAGGAGTGAACACATGTCCTAAAGATCAAAAAGGGAGGAGCAGGCTGATGGGGGACTTACAGTTTTTTAGCTCTATTTTTTCTAAAAAATTCAAAATTAGTTTCACCCCACGCTAATCAGAGGAGGACATGTGGCATCAATTTTGGGTAGAGGGGATGCGGATGGTGGAGGTTTTTCAAATTTTTTATCTTTGGAGGTAGAAAAGGTTAAGGTAAAATTTTGGAGCGTGGTCATGTGGCCAATCACAGGTGGACACATCGCAGCGTGGAGGAAAAGTGGGTCGGCAGGGTGGTGGAGGCAAAAGGGAATTTTTTCCCTTTTGTAAAAAGACTTAGAATGGAAAATTCGAGGCATGGCCCCGCAATGAATCATCGAGAAACACGTGGCAAGGGAGAAATCAGGTGTGTGGGCTCGCAGGGAAAAAGGTAAAAAAAATTCCAAAATTACAAAAAGGTCCAAATGCGCATAATGGAGCTGCAGTTTTAAAGGGACCCACCATGTGCCATGTGTCATCACCAAAATTCAAGGGCAGAAGGGTGGAGAAAAAAGTCAAATTTTTCCATTTTTCCAAAAATGTCAAAAAGTCAAAAGGTGAGCCTGAATTGATTCCCAATCATATTTTGACACATGGAGGGCCTAGATTGAAGGAAAAAGAGCATATCAAGAGAAACTATACATTTTCATTTTTGTCTACCATTTTTGCTCCAGGAAGCTTGGAGATGTGAATTTTGCATCATTTTTAATCAATTTTTTGGTGAATTCATGTCCTTTGTGCCTGCAAAGATCAATGCAAGTGGTTTTAGGGATTAATTTGCAAATTTGAGGTGTTTTTGAAACAAAGTTTTTCCCTAATCCATCCAAACACGTGAAATGTCAAATTTGAAAGTTGCAGAAGTATTTTTAAAAGGTGAAAAGGTGAAATGATGATAGGAAAGGCATATGCATGCCTTGATGATGAAAAACGTGCCTCCAGGAAGGATAATGATCTGAATATTTATAATGATTCAGTCTTTTTAAATACCTGGCAACTCTCGTTGCAAATTTGTTAAATGTCATTTTCATTGAATCATGAGAAATTGTTGTAACAAACTTGATCCCATGGCACATGCTTTTCTTGGGAAAGAAGGCTCTAATGTGGCAAGGGATATATAATGAATTTTTGAGAAATGCAAATGGTCAAGAAGTTGAAAATCATGAGAAAATTCTAAGAGAAAGCTCATTTTCTGGTAAACCCACCAAAGAACCAAGTTAATTTCTTCTGTGTTGGATCTTCATGTATGTGAGTTGGTTACAAGTGTATAGCCATCACACAGCTCTAAGATTTTTCATGAAACTCTCCCCTGCTAATGAATCTAATAGGATTTTGAGTTAATCTGTGTTTTTCTGGGAAATATGATGTCTGTTATCATTTTAAATACCTTTAAATAGTTTTCATTGTTCTTGTTGCAATCTTGAATTGAAAGTCTTTAGAAATCACATATAATCTCATCCTTATTGATAGTTTAGTGGCACTTGTAGTTTTGTTTGTAAGAAGATCTTTCACCTGGTATTGAAAATATGTAGTTTAAAATCACTCCACCTTCATTTGTTGATTAGGATTACTTGTAAGCCTTTGGGGGTACCTTATGTGTGGTTTGATCAAGGATTTTTTGAGTTTAATTGAGTTCTTTACTTAAATATTTTGTTTTGAGTCCTCAAATATTGTGTGAAGAGTACAACCTAGGCTTCCATTTATGCATCTTCTAGTTGAAAGAAAATCCTAATTATTTGAAGCATTTTATCTAATAGTTGTTCAAGTATTTTAGAGGTTGTCAAAGATTTTATATATCCAATTTTATCTTGTCAATACCCCACCAAAAAATCATATGAATAACTAATCCTACCCATATTACCCCTGCATTGCATTGTGCGTCAACAAAAGAATCTAACCCATCTACAAAAATACACAAAGAAAATCAAGATCATACCATGTCTCTTGCAGCCTCATCCTTGTCTTGAAAGAATTTCCATCATTTAGTAGTGACAACTCTGTTGAGTTTGAATAATGTAAAATTGATCATGTTTTCCCAAGGTCGTCTCTATACAATATGCACATTATAAGGATATCTCCACCTCCTTCACAAAATAGAGGTTGCAATATAGGTTTTCTTACCTTGGTTGAAAGGCACAACCTAAAATAGTGAGGATTAGATCAAAATCCTTTTAAGGTGCTACCCACTTCTTTGAATTCTGAGTGCTAAAAAGTCAAATAAATTGCTTACCCAGCTACAAAACAACATATAAATCATTTATCTACCTTTGAGTGTCTTGTAAAATCCATGATGTTGCTCAAGTTGTGAAGGAGATTAAATCTAGGTACCAACACCGAAATGGCGTCATTGTCGGGGAAATTATTCAGTATTTCAGTATTTCAGATCCCTGGTAATACTTCTTATATGATTTATGTGTAATTACAAAATCTGAGTATCATCTTCTAATTAGATTTATAAGATTGGAATGAAGAGTAGAGTTCTAAGTTTGATATTTTCTTAGTTCAATCTGAACCATGTGCATACATATTTGAGATATATGAATGCATATCAAACCTTGGTAAAGTCCCTCGCAAATTCTACATGCAAACACATTGTGACACATCATTTTATAATCAGATTTGTAAGGATTGAGTGAAGATATAGGTTCTTCCTGTAATTTTGTTAGTTCCCAATAGTTGTTACACTTCATTTGCATTTGTGATTGATAAATTCAAAGAAAGGAATGTCTGGTCTATAAAGTTTGGCAAGGTTTTCAGTGCTGATAGATATTTGACAGAGTATTTTAGTGCATTTACACAACTAGGGTGAAATTCCTTATTGGCGACTCCATGATGTCCCGATCTTGATAAATACCAGTGTCTTAAGCTTTCTGTCATTTATTTTTGTGTTGCTAATCCTACAAAACTAGAAGGAAGAATATCTCTCTTCATTAGATACTTTGCTAAGAAGTTGTTTATAGATTCAAGAAACTCATAGTTGGAAGGAAGAAGAGTTTGGAAGGTTGTTAAAGGTCAGACATCAAGCAAAGATATATCCATTGGTGAGGGAGATCAGCCTTTGGTAGAGGATTATCACTCTTCTTCAATTCATTATGATTCAAGCAATCCTCTCGTATGTGAAGGTCCTTTTGCTATACCAGGTAAGTTCCTTCTTCAATCTACACCTTTGTGTTTCAATTTAAATAAGACTTTCCAAGAAAATCAGCACTTAGAGAATACCAGTTTTGTGAATCACATTCTTGAGCCCCAAAGACCTTGCACTCCTCATCAGCTTGTGTCACCCCCAAGATCACCTCCACCAAACAATATGGCTTAGCCTAGACCTCCATTTGTTGTTAACACCTTTGGTCCTATAGAATTTGGAGGAATGGATGGTTACCCAAATGTTGTCCCACAAGATGTCAAAAATAGATTGCCAAATTTCCAAGGTAACAATCTAATAATTGGTGATCAGCATCTCAAACTTGTTAACATGATGGAAGATTTTGAGATAGAGTTTGAAGATGTGTATATTAAATTTTTCATTCATACACTAGAAGAGGATGGTAGGGATTGGTACAAGTCTCTGCTTGATAATTCAATTGATTCTTGGACTGAAATGAAGAATGCATTTTGGTTGCAATATGGTGACAAGACTGATCCTAGATTTCTCTTATCTGAGTTTGAGAATATCAAGAAGAACCCCAATGAATCAATCCATGATTTTAACATAAGGTTAAACAAAACTTTGAGAAGGCTACTTGTTAGTCTGAGGCCTTGTGATGAGTCTTGTTTAATCAAATATGCAAATGCATTTAATAAAAAGGAATCCTATTACCTAAGAGACAAGAACCCCACTAATCTAAGACAAGATTCCACCATAGCACTTCAAATTAAAAACAATATCAAAGCAATTGGGAAACCTCTCAAGAGAGATGGTGTAAAGTTGATAAGCCCTGAAAAACCTCAAGCTAGCAAGGGTGTTGATTTAGAGGAGGTTGTGAAAATTTTGGTAGGGGTTGTCAAATAAATCTCATATAAGTTGGCAAGAGATGAGAAAGGAATTGGGAAAACTTCACAAAGTCAGCCAAGAGCACAAAATCATAACTGATTTTCCAATCATCCTAGAGGTGATCAAAGGGTAGATGATAGAGGAAAAGGACCCATGGGGTCTGCAAATAGACATCCTCAAGCACATGAAGGAAGTGTGTTACCTGATCCCCTAACTGCTAGGGTTGCTGCTATTGAAGAAGTTGCTGATATTGATTGGTGTGATAAGTGTTTTTTACCCCATCCTCCATGTGAAGTGGACTAGTAAGAAGGTGAAGCTAATAATGATGATGGTAGTGATGATTATATTTACATGGTGGGCTGTTCTTCAAGCTCATAAGGAGGAGAAACATCTACTAAAGTGATAAGTGCAAGGACAGCTGCAACTTTTTGGAATTGCATAAAATGGGTACAAGTCTTTCTTCCCCCTCATACTCTTGAATTTTTAAATTCCTAATAATGACTTTGAATACTTAAGCACTTTGATGATTAAGAAGTATGATGGTGGTATTCCTTTGAAGGAAGATAGACAATTGTTGATGAATGTTGTCGTAGTTCAAGAGAAAGATTATAACACTAGAAGAAAAGTTGTTAAAGGAGTTGGGCCTCAAGCCAAATATAAAACACCCTTTCTCACAAACATTCTAAAAGAATCTCCTAGGAGAGAAACACTTGCCAAAAGCTCTGTTGTCCCAAGAAAAAATTACAGTCCTCCTCATGCCCAAGCTGCCAAGAATCCCATGCCATCTGATGAATCTTCTTGTCTCCCTTCTAATGCTATTTTTCCAAAGAGTGTTCCCTATGACATAGCCCAAGTATTGAGCCAAATTAAAGTGAGTGTTCCAATCATTGAGTTGCTTCATATTCCTGAGCATAAGAAGAGAGCATTTGAGTACTTGGGGTTGAAAGAAGAGAAGACTACTCCAAGAAAAAATGTAAATGTTGTTGAAACTCCTCCTCAAATCATTACTAACCTTGAAGCACCACCAGTAGTAGAATATCTTGGAGAGACACTTGAGGTATATTTGGGGACATCCTTGGTTGATTCCTAATTGAATTTTGATCCATTCTTCACAACTTTGATCATAAAGGATAGGTTACTTCACTATTATATGTTTGTTCTAGTGCATCATGTAATGTCATGCCTCTTGAAGTCAGGAATGAGTTGGATATCAAAGTGACATCATCCTATGGAAAATGTACTACCATGGACTCAAGAGAAGTGTTGGTTGTTGGTTGTGTGAAGGGTTTAGTAGTGTAGCTTGCATCTTATCTCGGGAGGAATTTAAAATTGGATGTTGTGATTGTTGATTGCCCTGCCAAATGGGGTATGTTATTGTCAAGTAAGTGGGCTGCAAGTGTTGGAGGGAGTGTCCAAATGGATATGTATTTTTCTACCATTCCCATTGAAGGTAGCCTTGTCAGGCTCTATGGAGAAAATAAAATGTTGCATCTAATTGAGGACTCAAACAATGTTTCTTATGAAGTATTATTTGTTGATGTTAATGCTGATAATTTTATTGGTTTTGTTGATAGAAAAGAACACAAAATGGATCAGTCAAAGTGCCTTAAAAAGGTATGTTCTCCTTGGACCTTGCTATTTGATGGAGCTTGCTCCAAATTTGGAAATGGTGCTGGTGTAATTTTGATTTCTCCTAGCTTGGAAGAATTTTTTTTTTCCTTCAAGCTTAATTTTGAATGTACTAACAACATTGTTGAGTATGAAGCCTTGTTGTTGGGTCTAAGAATTGCATGGAAGTATGGTTTCAAGGACATCATTGCAAGGGGAGATTCAGAGCTAGTTGTCAAACAAAAAAGAAAATTGTATGCTACAAAAAATCAATGGATGAAACAGTGTAAGCATGTAGTTTGGGATCTAATTGAGATGTTTGATTCCTTCAATATTGTGCACCATGATAAAAGTTTGAATGCTTCTACTGATAAGTTGGTAGTGATGGGGTCAAGATTTGTAGATTACACCATTTCACCTTATTATGAGTACAATGTTGAAGTGTTAACTAGGCCATCTATCCTGACAACATCAAACATTGGCAAGTGTTTTATGATGATGCTCAAGTGTAAAGGTTATTACAAAATCAAGGTGAGTTTTTGGATCAGAATATTGAATGGGAACCAATGGTGTGTATGATTGAAGGAAGAGATAATTTTTTTGGAAAAGATATTATCCAATTGAAAACTAACACCATTCCTAGAGGTCTTATTTCTCTTGAGTCAAATTTACACAATGTTGATTGCATCATCAATAGAAACATGTCTACCTCAAGGGATGTGGAAGAGCATGACTTGGGAACAAAGGAAAAACCAAGAAAATTTTGGTTGGGTAGCAGTTTAAACAAGGAAGAAAAGCAGTCCATTCTTCAATTGTTGAAACAATATCAAGACTGCCTTTCCTGGTCATATTCAGAGCTGAAAGCATATAGAGAAGACTTATTTCAGCATGAGATCCCTCTTGAAACAAATTCCAAACCATTAATATAGAAGAAAAGGCTAATTAATCCACTCCTCTCCATGAAATTTCAAGATGAATTGAAGAAAATGAAAAAGGGAGGGATTATTCAGCCCACAAGGTATTCATCTTGGGTTGCAAACCTTGTGCTAGTTAGAAAGAAGAATGGAGATATCAGACTTTTTGTAGACTTCAAAAATTTGAATAGAGCTTCATTAAAAGACAATTATCCTTCCCAAACATGGAGAACATGTTGTAGTTAGTGACTGGATCTGAATTTTTGTCCACCTTGGATGGTTTCTCTGGCTACAATCAGGTTGTTTTCAAGGAGTCAGAAAGATTTAAAACTACAATTACCACTCCTTGGGGAACATATGTTTATGTGAGAATGCCTTTTGGTCTCATGAATGTTGGAGCTACTTTCCAAAGAGAAATGGATGTTTCTTTTACTAGTTATATAAATGACTTCATTATAGTTTATCATGATGATGTGACTTTATTTTCAAGGAGTAGAGAAGATCACTTGCAACATTTGGAAATAATGTTGATCAGACGTAGAGAATTTGGAATCTCTCTCAATCTAAAGAAGTTTCACTTTGGGGTGCAAAAATCCAAGCTTCTTGGTCATATTGTTTTAAAGGCTGGTGTCATGATTGACCCTAAGAGAATAGAAGTAATCAATAGGGTGTCAATTCCAAGAATGAAGAAGGTCATCCAATATTTCTTTGGGAAAATCGATTTCATTAGAAGGTTTATGTCCAATTTTTCTGAGTTGACTCTTCCTATCACATGCATGTTAAAGAAAGATCAAGTTATGAAGTGGGAGGAGGCTATTATTTAGGCTTTTAAAGGATTCAAAGAGGCACTTAAACATGCACCTGTCTTGGCAGATCCAAATTACAAGAAGCCTTTCCAAATCTTCTCCTTTGCCTCTAAAATACTATTGCATCTATTTTTCTCCAAACGGATGAAGATGTGACTGAGAGGCCTATTGCCTTCTTTAGAAAGGATTTACAAGTTACTGAGTTAAAGTACACAATCATGGAAAAACAAGCATTTTCCTTGGTGAAAGCAACAAAGGTTTTCAAGCCTTATATTTTAAGTTCAAAAGTTGTTGCTTATGTTCCCCACACCATGGTAAAAGACATCTTATCAGAGATGGAGATCTCAAGTAAAATATGTAGATGGGTGAACAAATTGCAAGAGTATGATATGGACATCCAAACCACAAAGTTGCTAAGAGGTTTGGGTCTTGTTAATCTCATGGCTGAGAGCAACTTGCAGATTGTGGAAATGAATGAGGTAGAGGAAGAAAGGGAAAATGTTCTTGAGAAATTGGTAAATTCTGAGTAGTACAAGGATATAATCTATTACCTCAGACACCTATGTTGTCCTGATCATTTAAATAAAAATAAAAAAAGAGCCCTCAAGCTAGCCTCTCAAAAATACATCATCACTGACTTTGGTCTTGCTTGGAAGAACCTTGAAGGTGTCCTCTTGAAGTGTGTGACTAAAGATGAAGCTCCTAAGGTGATTGCTGATTTCCATGGGGAAGTTTGTGGAGGAATCTTTGCTGGGAGGGTCATAGCACACAAGGTTTTGAGATATGGTTATTTCTGGCCTACTCTTTTCAAAGATGCAACCATGTTGATTACAAAATGTGAAAGCTTCCAGCGTTTCTCTGGAAGAATGAAAGATTTAGGCTCCCTTCCTTTGCAGCCTGTATCAATTGAAGCTCCCTTCAAACAGTGGGGGATGGACTTCATTGGTGATATTTCAGACCCTTCTAGTGTTGGACATAAGTGGATTATTCTAGCCACTGATTATTTTACAAAATGGGTAGAGGCAATCCCCACTAAGAAAGAAACACACCAAGTTGTTATGGACTTCTTGATTAATAATATTGTATGCAAATTTGGTGTGTCAGTCAATATTATTACTGATAATGCCAGTGTTTCAGAGCTAGACCTTTGATGGAAATGTGTAAGGAGTATGGAACCAATCTGACTTATTATTCAAACTATAATCCCCAAGGAAATGGAAAAGTTGAGTCCAAAAATAATAATTTGTTAAAGATCATTAGGAGGACCTTGGAGTTGAACAAGAGAAAATGGGGTGAACAACTGAAATTTATAGTTTGGGCTGATAGAATCACTACCAAGAGAGCTACTGGTAAGAGCCTATTTGAATTATTGTATGGAAATTAAGCTCTTATGCCCTTACATCTATAATTATCTTCATTTTAGTTTGTTCAATAGCTTGAGGATCAAGAGGTCAGTTCATATGAAGTAAGGATTAATCAGATTATGGAACTAGATCAAGAGAGAAGAGCATCCCACCAGAGGCATATCAAATTTAGAGAGAAGTTGAAAATATTGTTTGACAAGAAGGTCACTCCTAGGGCCTTCAATATTGGAGATCTTGTTTTGTTATGGGATAGCAGAAATGAAGATAAGGGAAAACATGGAAAATTTGATGCATTATGGATGGGCCCTTACTCCATTGATATCAGAATTGGTGAGAATACCCTTTTCCTCAAAGATTTAGATGGGGAATTGATTGAACTTCCTGTTAATGGTAGGAATCTAAAGCATTTATTGGATTAATCTCCAAATTTGAGGTATTCACCACTTGTATAGTGTATAGTGTTTGGTTTTTGCTCTTTTTCTGGTGTTTTGTCGGTTTGTGGTTTGCCTTGTTGTGTGGCAACCATTTTTGTTGGGTTCTCAACTGGTTTGTGGTGTTTTTGGCTCATGACTCCTTTTCCTAATAGATTATTTTTGCACTTGGTCTACTTATTGTTCTTGTGGCACTCACTGGGAGTACTAATCCCTGAGCAGGAGCCGATGTTGGTGTCCATTTTGATCCTCTATTATTTTTCCCTAGTTTTCCTTTCACTCTGCATCTCCTGAAACATTTTCTATAGTTTTAATGGGTGAAATAAAGTTTTCGCCTCTGTTCCCATGCCTTAATCCATTTGAAAATCATTTGGCATGCCTCATTTGTGAAGAAACACCCATGTTTGCCATATTTTGTGCCCTAATTTTTCCAAATCCATGGGCCTTGGTCATTTTTTCCTTTTTTCCAACCTGTGGAGCTTGAATTTGTTCATTTCATGTGTATTTTCCCTCAAATATTTATCCCCATGGTCGAAACTTGCATAAAATCAATTTCCCCTTGTTTTTTGAGCAAAAAATCCCTCACCCACAAAGAAAAAATTAAATTTAGGCATTTCTGGTAAATTCTGTGTTTTTTTACGGTTGTACGGGTGTCATTTGCTCATCAAAATTAAGTTCAAAATTTTCCTCCTACATGGCCGCTTCTGGTTGGACAAGGATCGGAAGATTTTCTATAAAACTTAACATTTTTTGGCCTTCGAAAAATTTTGTAATTTTCCCTTGCAACCCCGCAAGTCCCAGAGGAGGGACACATGTCATGTTCTTGTGCCAAGGTGGAATGGAAGGCCAGAAGAGCGGTGGAGGAAAAAGGGAATTTTTTCCCTTTTACAAAAAGACTTGGAATGGAAAATTTGAGGTGTGGCCCGTGACGAATCATCGAGCAACACATGGCAAGGGAGAAATCAGGTGTGCAGGCCCACGGGGAAAAGGTAAAACAAAATCCAAAATTCAAAAAAGGTCCAAATGCACATAATGGAGCCGCGGTTTCAAAGGGACCCACCATGTGCCACGTGTCATCACCAGAATTCAAGGGTGGAGGGGCAGAGAAAAAAGTCAAATTTTTCCATTTTTCCAAAAATGTCAAAAAGTCAAAAGGTGAGCCTGAATTGATTCCCAATCATATTTTGACACGTTGAGGGCCCAGATTAAAGGAAAAAGAGCAGATCAAGGGTAACTGTACATTTTCATTTTTGGCCACAATTTTTGCTCCAGGAAGCTTGTAGATGTGAATTTTGTATCGTTTTTAATCAATTTTTTGGTGAATTCATGTCCTTTGTGCCTGTAAAGATCAATGCAAGTGGTTTTAGGGATTAATTTGCATATTTGAGGTGTTTTTGAAACAAAGGTTTTCCCTAATCTGTCCAAACATGTGAAATGTCAAATTTGAAAGTTGCAGAGGTAGTTTTAAAAGGTGAAAAGGTGAAATGATGAGAGGAAAGGAATCTGCATGCCTTGATGATGAAAAATGTGCCTCCAGGAAGGATAATGATCTAAATATTTGTAATGATTCAGTCTTTTTAAACACCTGGTAACTCTCATTGCAAATTTTTTAAATGTCATTTTCATTGAATCATGAGAAATTGTTGTAACAAACCTGATCCCTTGGCATATGCTTTCCTTGGGAAATTAGGCTCCAATGTGGCAAGGGATATATAATGCATTTTTGAGAAATGCACATGGTCGGGAAGTTGAAAATCACGAGAAAATTCTAAGAGAAAGCTCATTTTCTGAGAAACCCACCAAAGAACCAGGTTAGTTTCTTCTGTGTTGGATCTTCATGGATGTGAGTTGGTTACAAGTGTATAACCATCACAAAACTCTGAGATTGTTCATAAAACTCTCCCTTATTGATGAATCTAACAAGCTTTTGAGTTAATCTGTGTTTTTCTGGGCAATATGATGTTTGTTATCATTTTAAATACCTTCAAATAGTTTTCATTGTTCTTGTTGTATTCTTACATTGAAAGTCTTTAGAAATCACATAGAATCTCATCCTTATTGATAGTTTAGTTGCACTTGCTGTTTTGTTTGTTAGAAGAGCTTTCACCTGGCATTGAAAATAAGCAGTTTAAAATCACACCACCTTCATTTGTTGATTGGAATTGCTTGTAAGCCTTTAGGGGTACCTTAAGCATCGTTTGATCAAGGATTTTTGAGTTTAATTAATTTCTTTACTTCAAAATTTTGTGGTGAGTCCTCAAATATTGTGTGAAGAGTGTAACCTAGGCTTCCATTTATGCATCTTCTGGTTTAAAGAACATCCTGATTATTTGAAGTTTTTTATCTGATAGTTGTTCAAGTATTGTAGAGGTTGTTAAATATTTGATATATCCAAGTTTTTCTTGTCAATACCCTACCAAAAAATCATCTGAATATCTAATCCTACCCATACTAGCCCTACATTGCATTATGTGTCAATAAAAGAATCTAACCCATCTACAAAAATGCACAAAGCAAATCAGGATCATACCATGTCTCTAGCAACATCAGCCTTGTCTTGAAAGCATTTCCATCATTTATTAGTGACACCTCTGTTGAGTTTGAATAATGGAAAATTGATCATGTTTTCCCAAGGCCATCTCCAGACAATATGCACAGTATAAGGATATCTCCACGTCCTTCACAAAAAAGAGGCTGCAATATATGTTCTCTTACCTTGGTTGAAAGGCACAACCTAAAATAGTGAGGATTAGATCAAAATCATTTCAAGGTGCTACCCACTTCTTCAAAGCATGAGTGCTAAAAAGTCAGATAAATTGCTTCCCTTGCTACAAAATGATATATAAATCATTTATCTACCTCTGAGTGTCTTGTAAAATCCATGATGTTGTTCAAGTTGTGAAGGAGATTAAATCTGGGTACCAACAGTATGTATGGAATAGAGTATGTGTGTGCACTCTTTTAGACACCTGCACATAATTTTGGATGTGTCCATGCCCCTGCAAATTTTAGTTGTGCGTTTACCTTTAGATGACATCAAAATACGGAGATCTTATGTATGCAACTTCAAAAAGGTCCAATTTTTCCTAATTTATCTCAAATCTAATGATTACCCATCATAATAAACCCCATAAGAGAGACTCAATTCATATAAATTTATTGAAATAACCTAAGGATTTTAACTTATTTCACATGTGCATGATTTGGGTTAGTAAAACTTGAGAATTACTAGTTAAACTCATTAAACTCAAAGAGACTATGAGTCTATCCCACTGGGCATGCCATATGTATCCATGTATTAGTTAGATAAGATAAGAGAATTGAAACTAACACTTAATATTTCTAAAACAGAGCTAACTAAACAAGTAACATCATGCTAAGATCTTAAAGAGACTAAACATCAAAAACATGCATAGAACTTTGAAGGAAATAAAACTAACATGTTAAGAATTATTCTCTACTCTTTGAAAGCTAACTATAAATGGACATATGTAGATCCTTAGAAATCAAAATGTGATTGTTTGTTTGATCCTAAGGGTTTTAAAATGGACTCCTGCCAAGACATGGCTACAATGCCATTTTGATTCTCTCCATATGACTCAAAAGCTTTGATGGATGAAATGCAAGGTGAAGATACCTAGCTCAACACTAATAGAGGATGCTCAAAGATGAAAATGCCTACATTTTATGTTATATGCATGAAAAAGTGTAAGAAGAAAGGTAGGAGGAGGGTTCCTTATACAACCCATTGGTTTGAAGAAGCTTTGCATCTTATTGTATGTGGGATAATAGAAAAGCTAAGTTATTAATGGATAAGCATACTTTAAGTTTTCTTTAGAATAGTTTATTGTATCATTAGTGATACATGGGAGTTGAGGGGGTGTATTAATTAATCAAGATTGATTAACTAATAAGAATATGTAGGCTTATAGAAACTTTTTAGAAGAAAGTTAGCATGATATGGGTTATGACGGGATTATAATCCAATAAATGAAAACTTATTGATTAAACAGAAGAGGAAGTTAATTAATTGAGAATTTTTAATTAATCAAGATAGAAATTAAAAATAATTAATGAAAGGTTATTAATCGGCGTCTTGAGTGATAGAAGAGTTAATTAATTAGCATATTGTAATTAAGCAGGAGTGATAGAAGAGATAAGGTGTGTTATTGATGATATGTCATCAATTTATGGGAAAGGGGATAATTAGCTCAATTTAAGTATTTAAATTGCTCAATCCAAATTATAGGTGTCTATAATTTCCAATGTCATTCATAATGACTCTATCACTCCTGAAACACCTATTTCCATTTCTTTTTATTCTACTTTTATCGTTTCTATCGATATGCCATGTTCTTCTTCTTGGATAGATGTTATTCATGATGATTCTATTATTCCTATTATTAAACATCTTATTATTTATTATGCCTCTACATCTATCATTCCCATATAGTGTTCCTCTTTTTCTCCCCTCTCCACATCTTCTTCTTCTTATCACACTCTCATGATCACTCATAATGGAAAGTTGTAATCTCACAATGTCACTCTCACTTCTTCTACAATTCCATCACATGATGTTTTATCACTCATGCATGTCGTTGTCAATTTAAAATGTCAATTTCACTCTCTCACTCTCAAAAGAAAATCCTATTATGCTTCCATTGATAATAATTCTCTCCATTAAAATTATATCCCTAAGAAAATTCACAATTCTACTTTCCCTAAGGATTTCATCATACCTACATTTACATTTTTTATAGCACTAGAAACCCCTATTTTCATCTCAATCATTATCATTCAGCAGTGGCCTCTTATTCTAATGACCGCTTTCTCCTTAAATATTTTCATCATAGTCTTGTTGATCATGCTTTCCAATGGTACACTCATTTTCCTTATGGATTCTTTAGCACTTATTGTGATATGGAGGATGATTTTCTTAGGAGGTTTATAGTTAACAATGGACCTAGAGTTACATATGATGGTTTACCTACATTTCATTAAGGAAATAAATAACCCATCATAGATTACATTTTATGCTTTAAATATTGTATACATCAATTATTATTTTAGCCAATTGATTCAAAAAAGTAATTTATCTTTTTTCGTCGCTTAATTCCTGCATTGAAATAAATTTATATATCTAGAGAAATATTTAATTATTTCCCATGTTATTCCATCTCCTCCTACTTCTACTTCTTCTGCCACTCCATTTCCTACTACTTCATCTCCTCTTCCATCCATTGAGTGTCCTCCATGGTCACCATCTCCTCTTCTATGAAAGCTTCTTCCTTCCCCTCCACTGCATTAGTCTCCACCTAAGTCTTCTCCATCTTCTACCCGTGAACCATTTCACTTTCCACATGCTTCTAAGCGTCATGATATTTTGCATGATTTTATTGATAAGTGCTTAATTTTCTTACCATATAATGAACATCCTCCTCGTCATCACTTGCATCACCAGTGTGATCACCCTTATTACAATTTCCACTGCATCAATGGCAACCGTGATAGTGACTATTGTGCCCTTCATGACAAGTTACAATAATTAGAAGACAAGGGTTTCATTACCTTTGGATCTCACTCTCATGATCACTTGCTTTCTCCTATAATTTTTCCTCTTCCACTGTTCACTTATCTCCTCCACCTAACTCTAAGGTTTTCATTCATCTACCTCCTAAGATCATTCGCACTTTGCATCCTCTACATAGATCATTCATTACGGCATCATCTCACCCAACTCACAATGCTACTACTTCCCATTGGATTCCTAAGTTGTGATCATATGTCCTTCCTATGACTACATCTCTCTTCATTGGCACCAATTCATCTGACATTTAGTTTGGCTCTTACACTCATATTGCTACCACCTCACATTCTTCCACCATCCTTTGTAGTCTTCTCCATCTTTAGTAGGCTATTTCTATATGATCACCTCATTACCCAATGATGCACTCATGTTCTTAAGGTTCTTACATGACTATTAAGGAATCTATTCCAACAAGAACCCCACTTATTTTTCATGCTCTACACTTTATGCTCTATCTTTCTAGCAATACACTCTAAAATCATTTTGAGATGGTGTGTTCTTATTCTATGGTTCATTATCTATTATTGAAGGATCTTATATAAATGAACCTCTTTTTTACTACACATACATTGGGGGCATCTCTATTTCCCCCCTTCTTCATCATACTTACACACGATTATGTACATTATTTTTCATCTCTTATTGCACTACTTCCTATCATCTAAATCACATTACTATATTACATTAGTCATTACATTACATCACATACATCTCATATGTTATACACTTCATTATCATTTAACTACATAATCCTATTTTTTCCACATTACTTACCTATCCATTTCAAATAACAACAATCTTTTACACATTACATATCAAAGTTTACAAATCACAATACAATCATCACATCATACATATATAAATCAACATCACACAATGATACCAATAATTCATCTACATATATATATATATATATATATATATATATATATATATATATATCTTACAAAAAATCATAGTTTTAAAATACAATCACTGTGGGGAAATCTCCAATGTATCACTGCATCCATATAAATCATACATCATCCTCACTATCATTATATCCAATCATGGGAGCTATAGAAATAGATGTTCCACCACTCAGTCTACGCCACTAGTCGTGGCCTCTATATCTCTCTACCTATCTCTATAGTATGGCCACATCGGTCAACTATTCTATGAATCAACCCTGAAGTTCCACATATCTCATGAATATATCTTGAGCTAGGGATCCTCCTCTTATGGCCTCCCTAACTTACTCAGTATCTAGGTGAGCCTCATCATTTTCACTCAATAGTACATTATATGTGGTTATCGATATATCCACCAACTCAAATAACTAGGCATTCTTGCCCGAAATAGAATCCAATCACTCTAACATCCCACCTCCCATGAGCACATCTAGAGGCACATTCCACATCATATTGTAGATTAATGAATCAAAAATTAATGACCAATAAGAATCACATGCAACCATCCAATAAAATATTTTTTATTTTTACCAATACACAACCAAGTGACAATTAATAAATACCAATGAACAATACTTACACTCAGCTAGTGTTGCTGCTAATAAATATCCATTAGGGGTAGGTTCCTACACCTCTAATCCTCCAACTAGTGGTCCACCCATTATGTCTACAATAACTAGAAATAATAGAACCTATCGGTGTGCTACCCACCACTCGTTATAGGCCTGGGTACACCTTGCATCATCCACCTGTATCAGATCTATGGTCACATCTACCTCATCTAGACTAGGTTGTACCAGTTGTGACCCTTTCAGACCTAGCCTCAATCTTGTCTACCTCAATGCTCGAGTAGCTCTCACCCATACATATGGATCTAGGGGCACATCTTGAGCCATACCAAATTTTATCAATACTCTCTCCACCTGGAACAACTCAGCTACTCCTGGGAATCGTTCCTCTAACCACATGGTGTACTGAATGCACTGCAACTCTATTTTTTCCTCCAACTACCCACCATAGTCTTTATATGGCCTCCATATGATGTCCTCTAGTACCATTTGATCAATCATCGACCTATAAGTGGTTGTGTCTAGTCTTTTACTTTGGTTGCCTACCCACCTCACCGCAAATATATCAGGTCTAATCGAATCATCATATAGCCCACTAAGTAGCCTCAATATCACAATATGATTATATGACCATACTTGTAACAATGTGGTGGCTCCTAGTAAACCCACATGGACCTCTTATGTGAATCTATATAGAATTTTTTACAAATGGGCCAACACACATTGTTCCCATGTAAATCTCATCCCATATTCCTCTATGCACTAACAAATATCATACATCTTAAATAATATACTCACTCCACCACCCTCTACTGCCACTTATGAATCAATAACCACCACAATAAACTTCCACATTTTTGTAACACATGATCTCAATATAGCATATAGAGTAATATGGGTCTATGTTTGTACCAATGTCCCCCAAAATATCATCTTACTACTCTCATCTACCTCTGGGCATATGTTACACTCATCACCTGCACTCTCTCTCCCATGACCGACAACCGCAATATATGATATGCATCCTCTAGGGTCATTTTCGTAGTAGGAAACCAAAAGGTACATGTATCGACACACCATCTCTCACATAATCCAATCACCATAGGCATATTATGGGGAACCTCCACCCAATCTCGTTATGTTTTGTAGTCCATAATTGTCCAGTATGTCCCACTCAACATCAACTAACCCCAAGGTCAACAATGTGTACAAAAACACCAAAATTTTGTATCTTTTTTTCCAACATAAACACTAACAAAATTTTGACATTATTACTTCATACATATTCAAAACTAACTAATCATAGTCCAAAAATTGATCATAATACCAATATTTAGAGTTGCACTATCAAATCCCTCTCCTAGGTCATCGGTGCCTAAGAGCAGGTCACAGACGCCTAGAAACAAGTCTCCAGTGCCTAGAACTATGAGCTAGTGTCCCAAAAGACATCACCTCCTAGGTTGCTCCTACCCAAGTCAAAAATTCATAAAGACTTGGGAGTTACATCACTTTACTATCTCTCCCAGATGACCTAACTTGGGAGTCATGTTGCATTTGGAAGAAAATTACTAATACATTATGCAAAACCAAAAACACTTATCAAATAAAGGAGGATTCAAGACAAAACAAAAATACTAATATATTTTTTAGGCAGGTTTCCAGAATGTGTTCAAGCAAACCACATTAAATTAAACAAGATTTTAAAAACACCATAAACATCACACTATTTTTTGTAGGTTTCGAAAAATGGTACGTCCCTATCCACTCAACTAGAAAATAACCCCTTTGGCATAACCCCTTAAGCTACAACAATAAGGGTGGTTCTAAGAACCCTAAAGTAGTCTACACAAGAGGGAACATTGTGGATGAAATGAGAAGTGTTCCACACAACCTACTTGACTAGATTTACCATTTGTGAGATTTAGCGTCAAAATTAACTATATTGCGAACCCAGTGAGAGTACATGATGGACACATTTATTGCCCATTGTGCTTAAAGGGGGTAAAGTAAATTTGAGATACTCTAAGAACTATTTAGTGTGAATTTTCTTAGCAAATCGAGCTCGCATCTAGATAACTTGTGACACCTAGTTGAGTGAACCACCTAGGAAGCTATCTTTGATCAGAAGCCAAATTTGACCATATTAAAACCAATTTGAGTTGAGAGTCATTGTTCATCACGAAACGTGTAAATCGTTACTTTTTCTTAGTTTTTCACTCGGCCTAAGGAGAGGCGAAACTCTGTCGAAGTGAGGCCAATATTTTTCACCTTTAATTGATCTACTTCCTTCACTTTATTTTGACACTTTGTTGATTAGAATAAGATTAACTACCATTTTTTTGCTAATTGATTGTATTCACCACTTTTGTTTCCGTTTACACTCATCCATGTTTTCTGCTTAGTTGTTAAACATCTAAAGTGTGTGGAGACATTTTCATATCATTGGTAGCCTTTTTATCTTGATACCCAAGTCAAGATTGTCATCGTAGTTAGACTAGATTCATCACCTTGACTCTCCTTTGAACTATTATCTTGTTTATATCGTGTCGCTACAATTTTGGTATTTACGTCTTGTTTCTTTTAAAATTGACCTAAATATCTATATTGTGATGTTATGTTATACACACTTTAACAATTCCTAGGTATACTCTAGCTTTAGTTTGATTTCAATTACTACCTCAATTTTGAAAAGTGTTGAGTGTTACCACTTGTGCACATTATATCAATATCATGTTGATATTAATACCTTACTTTTTCACAAAGTTTGGTTAACATATCTTAGTGGTATTGTTGTGTCATTCACAATCATAACCGACACTTTTTGGGATATAGGTCTTGATCAGATTCAAGCTCAATTTTAGTATACTTTTTTTGGGGATCGCATTAACTTCTTGTTATTACTTATACCTTTTTTATTTCTTTGAACTTGGCATAAGTGGTGACATTTTTTTAATCATCTTGAAACACCAACTATCATTTAGAAACAGACTTAGGAAGTAATTTGATGATTGATTGGTTTAAAACAAACCTTGCATGATTGTGTCTTGTAATTATTCATCATTTTGACTTATCCATTTAGGAAAATCACTTTGATCCATTGATTATTTATCATTCATTATTCATTTTTCATTAATTTTTCTTTGTGTTTTGAACTTGCGTGATTGTTCCTTATGTTTATCCGCCTTATAAAATTGTTTCTAGGACAATACTTTGGGTCTTTGATCCTCTTGATCTTATTATTTTCTCTAAATTCATGATCATTTTTGAACATATCTTTCAAAACTTGGCAAAAAAAATTCTTCTCAAGAAACTTTTCCATCAATTGAACATTGGAAATATTTCCTTTATATCCTTTACGTTGCTAAAATTTTGAGAAATCCTTTTACATTTACGCCTCCAAACCTTGTTGGATTATCAATCTTAAGTCATCATGATGTTTGTTTTCCTTATCTTCCCTTTTGTAAAATCACACAAGCATCCTCATATTTATGAAATGTCTAGTTGGTTATCGTTATGTTTCCCAAATCAACATGAAACCTTCTTCAATTTGAAGAATTTTGATCATACAATCTAGGTTTATAACTTTGAACCCAACACACACCAAAAATTAATTATTATCACAAGGTCTTTTATACATACGATAATAAGGAATCAAATTTTTGGAGTTCACATCAAAAGATGCCCATCATGACCAAACCTCATTTGGTTCTTTGTGCTAAAGAGCCCATCTGGGTAACCCATTCCCCACCTTCATCTCATAGTCAGTGGTATGGTTTGGAAACTTCTAATCCAACTTATTATATGGGTTCCCCCCACTCTTCTTATAATTATTATCTAAACATTTCCTCTTCTTCTGAGGATTCCAATCCAAATATATCCTCTGATTCTTCTAATGATTTAGATCCAAACTACTATTCAGATTCATCTAATTTGAATCCTAAGTCACGGTCTTCCCTTTCTTCCAAGGACCCCTTTTATCAATCTCTTCAATGGCATCTTCTTCCTTTGAAGATACGTGTGACTCCAAAT
This sequence comes from Taxus chinensis, assembly GCA_019776745.2. NCBI lineage: Eukaryota > Viridiplantae > Streptophyta > Pinopsida > Cupressales > Taxaceae > Taxus > Taxus chinensis. The sequence goes on from CM034147.1 coordinate 389,189,058, forward strand.
TCCTCCAATCAAACATCTAATACAATTCTTGAATCACGATCCTCTCTTTCTTCACAAGACCCTTGTTATTATTCATCAAATGCGATTCTTGAATCACGGTCCTCCCCTTCTTCGTAAGACCTTCTTCATCAATCACCCCGTGAAGTATTCCTTCTTTAAAGATTCAGGTGACTCAAATTCCTTCTAGTAAAACATCTAAATCGACCCATGTGTCCCAATCTGCAGACTTTGGACTTAATCCTAATAGTTTATAGATGATATACCATCATATAGGTAGGTCCACACCACCTTCTTCTACTCCCAAGGCATCTAGCTCCACATATTCTTCGTCCCCCACGTCATCTTATTTTATCAATCATATTGAAAAATATTCTAATTCTTCCACACCAATTGAACCTCTTTGTTCCAATCAACCCCTGGTGCTTGATAAAAAACTCATACCAATTAACCTTTTTTCAGAATGAAGAAACAATCAGGATATTTATTGGGGCACACGAAGATATTCCTTTAGCATATTATGAGAAAGGATTCTCTTTATAATTCAATGCATCCACATATTGTGAGGAAAAGGTTGATTCTTTTTATCAAGAAATGGAGGAAGAGCCTTAGATCATGGAACTTTATCCTCCTCTTATTCTTCCATCTTCACATTCTTCATTATGTTATGAAACTTCTGGGTCTTGTATTGATCCATGGTCTATCTTCTCATCACTCAATCCTTCTCTATCTATCAAAATTCCTCAATCACAATCTCACCTTGGGTCACTACCTAGTAGCCCATTGTCTTCTTCTATATATGGGCCACCTCCAAATATCCCTTCATCATCTATTTTAGGGTCTCCTTTTGGTATCCCAGTGCCTTCCATTCTTGGGGCACGACCAATAAGCCCCTTGTCTTCTATTCATGAGCCACATCCTAATATCCCACCATTGTCTTCTATATGTCATTCACCTCTTGGTATCTTTTTATCTTCTATTCTTGGGCCGTGTCCTAACAATTCATAATCTTCTATCTACGGTTCACCTCCTAGTAGCCCTTTTTCCTCTATACTGGGGCCACATCCAAGTAGTCTTCTATCTTTGGATCACCTTCTAGTAGCCCATCATCTTCTATTCTTTAGCCACATCCTAACAGTCCATCATCTTCTATCTATGGATGACCTCCTAGTAGCCCTTCTTCCTCTATACTAGGACTACATCCAAGTAGCCTTCCATCTTATATATGTGGCTCACCTTCTGGAAGCCCATTTTATTCAATTCTTGGACTATATCTTTTTCTTCTGTCACATTATGCTATCAATGATTGTGGTAAGCCCACCATCATTCCTCTCATAAATTCTGAATTCCCATGTTATTCTCCCACTTCGCAGGATCAGAAAAATCAAGCATTAGCTTATAATAAACCCAAATAAGTTCTTTATCTAGCTAAGATCAAAAATCTGAAGAACTCCAAAGCTCCCAACAATGTAAATGATCATAAAATTTAAAATAAAATATGATTCCAGAATGCACACCAATGTACCCATCAAGTATGGCATAAAGTGTAGAAACCTATGGATAGGGAACTCAAGCTCCCACATATGAAACCCATGTTTCAAAATAAATCACAATCATTTTTTGAGTGTGAGATCACCATGATGATCAAGATCAGGGATAATATTACACTTGATAAGCAAACACACTTATTCTCTCTTATCAAATAAATTGTGAACATATTTGTTGGATCCTATCATGCAGAGTGACATGTTTCATTCCGATAACCATCAAAAAATCAAAAAAATCAAAAAATATAAAAAAATATTAAAAAAAATGAGAAAACATTAAAACATTACAAAAAAAAAAATCAAAGGTACAAATATCACACATTGTAATCAGGTATTACATACACATGGATGTTATTTCTTTCCTTTCTTTCATATTCCTCTACAATTCATCCATCATTTTCATCCCTTCAATGATATTTTGGTTAGCTTATTTCATACACATTTTATGACATTTATCTTTATGGTATCCATTTGACCTTTGTCTTTCATAACCTTGGAAAATTAAAGAATGACTAACCTCTTAGAGAACCTATCACTATCTACATATAATAAACTTGTTGGGAAGAATTTTTGGGTGTATTTGTTGACACTAGCCAATTTCGTCATCACAATCACTTCCACATCCTTCCATCAAGCCATGAGTGATTCTTAACCCCTTGTCAAACAAGAGAGATGAAATAAGTTTTCAGAAAGCAAAAGAATCAAAATCAATCAATCAAAAAGCAAAAGAAAATTGATATATAACTCTCTCTTGGGGTATTTCTAATAATCTCTACCGGGGCTATGGATGCCTGACTGGTAGTAAAGAAATGTTGTGATTAGAATCAAATACATATCTATCATGGCTATAGATGCCTGGCTGGCAGTGGAGAAATGTACGGATCTCCTTTCATAATCCATTAACAAATCACCTTTCAAACTAAATCATTCCTACACATTGGCTAGTGTTTTCACTTACTTTCTATCAACTCTTTGCTTCGAGAGATAATTCATTTCCACATGTACACACTGGATCTCTATGAGAAAACAGGACTAGTATGTTACTAGGCTTTGTCTAGACCTTGTTCAAACTCTTTCTTTAGCGCATGTCTTGTCTCATGATTTGTGCCTTGGGCTAATCACTTTTTCATCGACTGCCTTCTAAATATTTTCATAGCATCCTCTGTTCTTCAGAATCATTTAGAACATCCATGTGTATAGGATGTCCTCTTTGCCATGTTTACAAACACTTTTGTCCCCTTTTAATAAGACAATTTATGTTTCCTTTATATCATATGTTTCTTGTCTAGCTTACATTGGGTGTATTCTTTCTTCTTCTCAACACTTCATTGGATTGAGTCCATTATCAAGATGAACATATCTAGTTTTTCCTTGATCCCTCATTCATCATCAGTGCACAAAGAACTTTCCTTTGAATACTCCCACCTAATCACTTGGGAATTTTCACATCTTCACTTTCACATGCATATGCGTGGAATTCTGCCCTTGTACATCCCATCTATCACTGCAGGCATCCATGCTTATTTTTCTTCATGTACATAGCTTCAGAAAACTTTCAAAAACATAAAAACATTTGTATAAACTTTCAAAATAAAAAATATTCATATATTTTTCTAAAAAAATAAAAACAATAAAAATCATCCTACAAAACATTGCTCTTTGGTTCTTGTCTGTTCTTGTGTGCAACTCATGGATCATCTTGATCTACCTCCATTAAAAAATTTGGTTTTCTTACTATGTATGTACTCTGGGGCACAATGATTTTTTTGATATTCTTTTATAGTGCACAATTGCTTTCGATAGGACCCTAACATTCCCCGTTATTCCCGTTGCATATATCCTTTCTTGAGGCACCATCTTTTAACCCTTGTCATCAATTCACATAGGTCGGAATCAAAGTTTGATAACAAAAACATTGTACTATGTTTCTCTCTTAGGTTATCTTGTTTACTTTCTCATATTGCATTGCATTATGTATTATGTATGTTGCAGGGAGTTACGCATCTTTCACTTTATCGTATTGCATTACATTTTGTATGTTACATGGAGTTGGTATTTTTCAGAATTGGAAAATTGTTCGTAGTATGGATTTTTATGTCATTATATTGTTTTCGCATGCTTATATTTTTAATAACAACTGATTATGTAGATCCTTGGCAATATGATGACATGGAAGTTATTTTTAATACACTGGATAAAATCTCATTCCTTTCTTGCCATCTTCATTTTTCCTCTATACCATTCTCCTGTCAACTTTATTCTTCTAATTCACTTGGGGCCACATGCCCCTATCCATTTTTCTCACCTTTTGTGATCGTCGATCACCTTCTTTCATCACTCCATTGACACTCAAGGGGGAATCTCTCACTTCTACTAATTTTTCTTCTACCCCTTCAAAATTTTACGGGTCTACTATCTTTGAAGTGGCGTCACTTACGCCACCCCAAAGAGGGGAAAATGTAGACACCTATAATTTAGCTCAAGCAATTTAAATACTTAAATTTTGCTAATTATATCATTTCCCACAAATTGACAACATATCATCAATAAATGATCATTTTCTCTTCTATCACAATTAATTAGTTACATAACGTTAATTAATTAACTCTTCTATCTAACAGATATGACAATTAATGACCTTATGTTAATTAATCCCCTTTCTATCTAGACTAATTAATTATTATTAATTAATTATCTTTATCTTCCATCAAATCAATAAATCATCATTTATTTGATTAAATTCCTCCCATAGTCTCAATCATTTTTAATTATTCCTCTAAAAAGCTTCTATAAGCTTTCTCACCTATTAATTAATCACTTGGGTTAATTAATAAATCCCTTCAAACCCCATGAGTCACTAAAGGACAAAATAAACTCCCCTACGGTTGACTCAACCCCCTTTCAACAATCCTTATTCACAACTAACTCAACCTAGCTATTATCCCACATGTAAATGGATGTAGAGATTATTTTATCCATTGAGCTATATAAGGAGCCACCCTCCTACCTTTCTATTTACACCTACACACCTAAATGAGCATAGAGCCTACGTTATAGCCATTTTATCATCTTAGAGAATTATCCATTAGAGTGGAGCTAAGCATCTTTCATTTTCATTCAATCATCCAATATTTTTTTGTGAAGAACAATGGAGTTAATCAAGAAAGGCCTAATAATCCATGGCTTGATGAACCTCCATTTTTATCATCTTGGATCAAACAAACAACTATTAACCCTTTTGTAGCTAAAGGATCTACATAGGTATATTTCATATATTTAGCTTTATAAAGAGTAAAGAAATAAAAGTGTACCTATTAGTTTGAAGTTCATTTTCAAGGTTATAATGCATAATGTTGATGTTCATTACTTGTTTAGCTTTTAGCATGATGGTGCATAGATTTTAGTTTAGCAGTATATTGATACTATTAGGTATTAGTCTTGATTTTATTTTCATAGATAACTAATTCTTACATACAGTACCTAAGGTCATGTCTTAAGTTTATCCAAGGACATTAAATTTTCTCAAATTTTATTTACTATCTCCTTAAATCTCATGTCAATAATGTCTTCTATGAAGGGATCGGAATGATATTTAAATTGGGTATAGAATTACATATTTAATTCTACCCTATGCTTAATTAGTTAAGAAAACGTTTAATTTTAGTACCATTAAGTACCATGCCACTAATTTAGTTACATCATTATAGGACAGAACTAACTCAATGTCTCTATATGTCACATTATTAGAGATGTGCATCTACACATAGCTAATTGTTTAGGTATGTGTCATACTTTTATCAAGTATCATAGACTATCGATGTTAATCAACACTTTATCATAAGCACATCACTTTTCTTAGTTACATATTAGTTAATAGTATTCATTTTTATTATATCCATCAAATTAGTATAAATTTGATTCATATAAATGATATGTTAGATTGAGTGACTTACCTGTCAATTCATCTCCTCCTATCATAACCTTTATAACGCTTCATTTACATATGTTTTTAATCTCTTTTTATTGTGTTCACTTGTCAACTTTATAGATAACAATGTCAACATGTGATTTAGGATTCAATTTCCAATTCCCTTCCAACTTAATAAATATGTTTCCCTTTTCTTTTATTAAGGGCCAAATATTTTATTTAAAAAATCATATTAACACATTATGGATAACCCTTATTAAGAATACACTATCAACCCCTATCACATATTATTACATTATTGTAACTCCCAAACAGGGATACCATTCTTTCTTACTTCTACATATCATATCAACATAAGCTCATTTGATTAATGGATTTATGTATAGTCCTAACAAGGGACCTAATATCACTTTCATATGAAAATAACATTACAATTCCAAAAATTACATAAGGTTTAGTAGCAATTCAATTTAACAATCAGTTATATCACGAATGTACTCACTTATCATAACCTCATTATAGTTTCTAAGGTCATCCAGCTAGTTAGTTAGCAGCAGTCACTAAGATAGACAATCTTATTATAACACACTTATGAACAGTTAAAGATATCCTTAACACAACACCTTGATGAACGTAATACATATAGCCCTAGTAGGTGAATATAATTCATAATTTTCATAGGTAATCACCCACTAGTAACTTGGTTCTAACCTTCAAGTGTTAAACACTTCATTAATTAATACATAAGTGTCATATACAAGCAACCCTGTCATAACATAATTTCCTTCGTAGTAATATTCACTTATATATGTTTTGTAGCCCTTTATTTGATTCCTTCTTATTCCTATTGGAACAATAGCATATGTGCAAACTACCTATCTTCTTTAAATGTATAATTATAAATTTATCATTTTCCAATCAACCACTTCTCAACCAAGATATTGTAACATGAAGTCCAACTTTACTACATTTCGGAAATAAGTATTACAAAAAAAATTCCATCAAAAATGATGGCATTTCACAACAAATACAAATTAGTAATGCTCTAGGCCTTCATGGTTCATCTACAAAACCATTTCAAAACTTTAATGCCTTCACATAACCAAATTGAATGAACATCATCAGTAAAAAAAATGTAACTCCCTAGAAGTCTTTCTTCTTTTACTATTTCACAAAATCCATCTACACATTTGTTAGCATGTTTCAGTTCACAAGAATTGAGCATGATAAGTACTAAACCATTAAAACAATATATGTCTACCTTACAATTTTGTGAAAGGAACAATGTTAATAATGAAATTGCTCAAAGTACCAAAATAGAACAAATCCTAAAATCATGCCCAAAAATCCCAAATGTCCTTTAAAGGTTAGAAATTCAATTTAAGTCACATTTAAAATCCAATATAAAACTAAATTCAATCATCAAATAAGTTGAGTTCATTTGACCCTTAAAAGTCAAAATAGTTACTAAAGTGTGTTAGGATTGCAATCATATAATATTTTATATTATATGATTGAAATCTAACACTACTCTTATCCTTTGTTAATCTCTTCACATATCACTTTCATAATACCGTATGCTAATCAAATTCCAAAGTATGTTATTCACTTAATAGTCAAGATATTTGCTATGCAAAAGAGGAATTTATAACTCTAACGAAGAACTACAACAAGACAATAATTAACCAAGTATTCCATCAACAATCTAAGGTATCTTAATGCCATAGTCAAAATACCTTCCTTCTCTACTAACAAAATTCCCATCTGAGAGACTACTAAGATACTAAACAAAGAGGATCAATGAATCTTGAGTACAGTGCTATAGTGATCAACTAGAAGGATTAAGTGACTGTGAACTAGATGAAAAAAAAATGAAATCAACCAAGGCCAAAAAGGAAGACTATTACGAAATATCATGGCCAAGTTCTTCATCTAAATTACTCTTCAATAATATTTCTATTGTTACAGTCAACCGTGATATCCCAACTAGGTCATACACAAGAAGGCTAATAATATCATATGAAACAACGATCAACCATAAAACAACTCCTACATGAGGTGAATGGATAAACTATTGTAGTCATTCGAAAACCAAATAGCTCATGACTTCCATCAACAAAAACTAGGATAATATCCCATGGGTTTTATGAATCCCCAAGAACATTCATAAGGAATTTCCACTATAACTAATTTAAATTCATCCCATCAAGGTTAAGAATGAAATCATAGATTTACTCATCAAGAAGGGAGAATTGGATAGATTATTGAATCAGAGTTTGATATGAACCGGGTTTTTTGTTTCATAGTAAAATAATATAAAACCCAAAATCAATTTGAGCACCCAATTCTAAGAAAATCAACTAACTGGTGAGAATGAATATCATGGAATTGGTTCAACACATATATACAAGGATTTCAAACCTCATCAAACAAAAATCATGATTTATGTCATCCTTGAAAGGGTAGTCAATACTTTCCTTAAAAGAAGCAAGTAACGGTGATTCAAAATCCTTGAAGACTTGTATCATTACTAGTAGACTCCTTTCCTTCACCTTTACAAGAAGATTCATAATAAGTCAAAACTAATAACACATAGAATGGTTTTAATTCATTTCTAAGACTAAGGAAGTATTGAACCATTATTGCAGAAAGATTAGTCATCAAAATTCAAAACAAAAGCTTACAATATGATATTCTAGAAACAACATAATATTTCATTTCATAATTCCTAACTTCCCAAGCACCCTTTGTTTTAAAACATTATTTCTATACGGTTTCGACCCAGAATCAGAAACTTCCACATAAATCAAAAGGAATTACATGCATCCAAAGATATGCAGCAAGAATTAAATACTTCTACAATACTTAATCACAAGAATTCCCGCTGAGTCGAATATGCAACCAGAACCATTCTAATGACAAAACCAAAAATGTTAAAATAGCAACCCAATCACAAGATCTCGAAATATAATGAAATTCCAAAAAAAATAGCATATATCTTTTCATGAAACTATAAAATAGAGAATATTGTCATAATGGGTTAGGGCTCGTCATGCCTGTGACACCAATCATTTCTTCTTTGAAAATCTCCCAAGCTTATTTTGAAAATCCCAAATCTTGAAGTGAACTCCATCATCCAAAAAAACATAACATTTTCGTAATATTTCTCAAGTCTAGGAGACACTACTGCCCATCGACTCACTATTTCTTACAACATGCAACACCTAAAAAACAATCAGTTCAATTTTTCCTTGCATGCAAATCTTCTACAAAAATCTTTCATAGAATGAAACCAACCACCATATTTCCTCAAACTGACTTGCATTTCCCGAGATGGGTGGGTATTTCAATGCGTAGTAAATTCCATTAATGCAGGAGCCCAAATAGCTTCCTGCCAAGTTTATCCGGCCAACTGTTTAACATTAAAATTTAGAAAATCCCCATTTTTTTCTTGCCATAACTTAGTTAACCAACTTATCTCCACTTTAACAATTGGTTGGAAAATATTAATAAATATGACAATAAATGAACCATTAGTACATAATACAAAGACAATGGGGTGCCAACACACACCCCCCCCTTTCCATTTGAACAACAACAATATCTTAAACAATTGTATATGCAAACATATAATATCCTAAGAACTAACAAATTCAAATCCCCTCCTTTTATATTTCTTAAAGCTTCACACATTTGATATAATATACAACCTTTTAATAACTAAGGGAATACCCGAACATATCCTCAAAACAATAGGTTCACAAATAAATTATGCTATTTTAAATCAGCATGGGCTTCTTATGTCATTGAACCCAAACCTTGTCAGGTTAATATCTAATATGACCTTACAAGTCAAACAACTACATGTTGGCTTGTCCTATAACCTTGGACAAATTAGGCATTTCTAACAGTCATCCAGAGGTGTATAAAATTTCAATACATATATTTCAAATGAAATTGAAATGATGTCATGACATGTGATTCAATTTTGTACACCATGAATTTAAACATCTGATAATGAATGATCCTCCCATATTTCAAACTAAATTTGATGGGAATGACACATTTTTTTCATTTATCCTAGGACACCAGAGCCCATCCTAGACACTAACACCCAAGAGATCTTGTCCATTATGGGTGCTTCTATCATCTTTGTTCTTGTTTACTTTTTTGACATTTGTGATTGGCATTCACCTTCCTCCTAATTAGTTATTCCTCTTATGCATGAGCCTTGAACTTTCTCCAATTAGCTAAGTCTCTAGCCCTCTCGTGCACCCTACACATTACTTTGTAATAAATGCACCTTGACCATATGTTTCCCACTCACCATTTTTCCCCATTTCCTTCGCGTGTGTTGTGATTGCACGTGCCTTCCTTCCGTATTTCTCTTACACCTTATTATTCCATGCACATACTTTTCCACCCTCCTCTACACCATTTTATGCCACATCATTCTCTAACACACTTGAGTATGCCACACGCAACCAATCAAAGTGTGCCAATAGGACGTCGAATATTTTCAACAAATCAATGAGTGAAACGTAGCAGAAAAATACAAATCTTTCCACAATTGGTCATCTTTTCAGCTAATCAGCACACACCACATGTTTTACGTGTCCAGATAGCTCTGACAAACTTATAACAACCATATATTTTTCTATAGATATCTTATCGGTGTGCACCTAGTCTCAATCGATAGTTGCTTACGTAGGCTACAGAGTTAGATATTCTAATTCAAATTCTTGGTAGATCTGGTAGGTGAGAAATGGGAAAATTTCTTTATGGGCATTAATGAGAAGATCTGATTACTCCAACCACTCGATTTGATATGATCTACCTTCCTTCTCCAACATGCTAAACAAACTTGGGGAAATGCATTTTACAAATTTGTAGGTGTATTTATACGCATTGAATGCTTTTTGTTGGTGGTTGTATTTCAAAGTTAGGTTTTCCCTCCTCTTCTTTTTCTTCAATTGATTCATCTATAAATGTAAGAGTTGGGCTCATTATTAAGGTGGGACATTTTTAGATCCTTATGAATTTTCTCAGGACTTCATATTTCTATATTTTGAGTCACATACCTCTAGATATGGCTCGTGCATGTGGATATTTGCCTCTTTCTCCATTATAACTATTTTGTGCAAATCTGGAAGTAATGGAAGCATCATTTTGTGACTATTATTTGTCCTAAGCATGTTGATATTCCTTCTTCTTTCCTTTCTTTTGCATTGTGTATTTTTTGTGTCACCTTACCTCCTTTGCAAGTCCATTTTAGTTGTGTTTCATGAATCTAGTCATGAACATACGTCCTAGTTTGTGTTATGTGTGTTGATCCTTCCTTAATGCCTCTTCTTTCATTTTAGCTCATAATAGATAATATTCATCCCTCTTTTTCTAGTGTTATCACCTCTTTTAATTTAGTTTTCCTTTCTGTTATCCTTCTATCTCTGGTCTATTGGCATTGTTAGCTTAGTTTTCCCTGTTTCACTCGGAATGTTTCGGCTTCTGGGAATAGAGTTGCTTCTATCCTTTCATTCCTTTTAGAAACAGATGAGGTTAGGGTTAGGAGGAATACCTGTTGAATGTCGAGATGGTGTGCGCGTACCGTAGGGAAAGATCAGGCTGACTGCGGAGAACTCCTTTTTGTCTTGGAAGGACTACCTGCAAATAAGAACACAAGACCACAAGATTTTGATTAAACAATAAATGAGGAAACTGCCTTGGGCCCAGGAAATATAAAACTTCCCTTCGAAGGTGGTCAGTTCCCCTGCTAATATGAATTAACACAAAAGACTGCAAAATATCAATTAAATTATTTTGTTAAACTGGGTAGGGGGAAAGGCTGGTTTTCTGGTTTTTGATCAGAGGAACCGATGCCGGTTACTGGATGCCGGTCATTGATAACCGATGGCGGTTACTGATAACCGATAGCGGTGGGTTCTACGGTCTTCTTGGCAGCTATGGTGTTTGTAATGGCTGGTTTTTTGGATGGTATTAGGAAATGGGATGGTTAGGAGTAAAAGAATGACAGTTCGATGCAATGGCACGTTGGGTAGTGGATTCAGAAACGGATTTAAGAGGACTGAGATTCAAGAAACATAAGAAATGTTATGACAAAAGGACATGCAAGATCTGACTTACTGGTTTTGACCGAGATGCAAGTTGATCTCCTTGGTTGCAAACACTTCTGGTTTCTTTACTCGTCTCTGCTCTGTCAAGTGAAGATCTGGACTCTGTTCCTCGCTCGCAATGCTCTCTGTTGATCCAGAAATCCTTTGACTGATCTCTCAAAATGAAATTCCGATCCGTTGTTTTGGTTTGGGGAGCCCATTTACAGGGAACCGATGGCGGTTGCGTAACCGACGGCGGTCGAGTAGGAACCGGCATCGGTAAGGAAAAAGTAGGCTATTTTTAGTAAAATAGCCCACCTTCCCTGCTTTTCTCCCGAGAGATCAGTTGCGGGCTTGGTCAAGTGGCTAGAAGGTCGGCTTTTGGTGCGAGTAAGGAGGCATTAGTTATGGATGTGAGTCTAGACCAAGTCATGGGTCTTAATTAGCTTAGTTTAGGGTTAGGGCTAGGTCATGATGAGGTGGCAAAGTGAGGTGGCGGGTAAGGTGATGTGGATTTATCAATTACAAGGTAATTAATAAATAATTGTGTAAAGTTTAGGTAATGAGGTTAGGTTGCGAAATGGGATGCGGGTCACAAGGGGTCGTGAGACACGAATTTGGTGTCTACATTAGCCCCTTATTGTCGTGTAGCTTGTTCTGTAAAGCTGCGCGGACAATAATATGAAGTGGTTTCTCATGTTAAGGATATAGGTAATCCCCCTCAAATCTATCACAGATTGAGTGAACGGGAAATCAGGGATAGGGTTGATAAAGGGTATATGTGGTAGAGAGGATGGTAAGGTGGTGGGGTAGGTCCAAGGAAGCAGACGCATGTTGAAATGCAATAGTACGACTAGGGTACATGATTTGACTAGCAAACCAGCAATGCATAGGCAAAGGTCGATAGTTTATCCAAACAAGGGTGATATAATCCTGGTATCCAAGGCATAGGAAGTAGCTCCAGGGTATATAACAGGTGAGGTACCGGAACGTTTAGGCATGTTCGGCAGTACCAAGTGGTTGGTTTGGTTGAAATAAACGTCACGGTCTAGGTCTGGGCAAAGCTGGTCGACAGATCAAGTCAAGGACCCTAATCATGCTAAAACACGAACAGGTGAGCTCGATTGAACACAAGGTACATGATGGATGTATAAAATAAAACGTTGATTGTGGGTATGGTATGGAAGTGATACGGCCTTTGGTCAGGCCAAGTGGTTGGGCGGTGGCCCTGGGTCAGGTTAGGTGGGTAGGTTGAGGCCTTGGGTCAAATTGTTAGGGCGAGGCCTTGGGTCGGGCCAAATAGGTAGGTTGAGGCCTTGGGTCGGGCCGAATAGGTAGGGCGAGGCCTTGGGTCGGGCCAAATAGGTTAGGGCGAGGCCTTAGGTCGGGCCGAATGGTAGGTTGAGGCCTTAGGTCGGGCCAAATAGGTAGGTTGAGGCCTTGGGTCGGGCCAATTGGTAGGTTGAGGCCTTGGGTCGGGCCAAATGGTAGGTTGAGGCCTTGGGTCGGGCCAAATAGGTAGGTTGAGGCCTTGGGTCGGGCCAATTGGTAGGTTGAGGCCTTGGGTCGGGCCAATTGGTAGGTTGAGGCCTTAGGTCGGGCCAAATAGGTAGGTTGAGGCCTTGGGTCGGGCCGAATGGTAGGTTGAGGCCGTAGGTCAGGCTGGTCAAGTGAACAAATGTTGTGCAGCAAAGGTGGACAGAGGCGATATTGGTGAAAAAGAGGCAAGGAGTAAAGAAGGGCAAAGAATGGGGTGAAAGTTGGGTATCGAACCGATGTCGATTCTGCATGACCGATATCGGTTAAGGGACCGATACCGGTTTCTTAGGGCAAAAATGAAACCGACATCGGTTAAGGTCGAAAAACCTATAAAAAGAAAAATACGGCCTGTCATTGTCACTTTTGTTATTTGCAAACCAAAGCGACTTGTCTGACGTGGAGAGTTGATTTGGAGGTTTATTGAGTGAGGTGTAGCTATTTGATTGGCGGAGAGAGTTGAGAGGGGGCCCGAGGGAGGAGGAGGCAGCAGTTGATTGGCCGGGGACCCAGCAGATTAGGATTGGAGCCATGGCACAGGCAGGAGGAGCTGGAGGGGCTGGCCCAGCTGGACCGCCACCACCCATCCCACCACGACGACGTGTCGTCGTACCGGTAGGTTCTAAACTCTTTATTTTATGCATTTGGTTGTATTAAGTGAGATTGGGGGTTTGGGTAGGAATTTAGTTGTTTTAGGAAATGAGGAGTAAATAGACGTAATTTGAAAAAGAGAGAGGGTAGATAGGTAAGATAGGGTAAGGCGGCTAGGTGTGTAAAATTTGGGGGTGTTTGGGTGGGTAGATGGGTAAAAATAGGTGAAAAATGGTCTTTGGGGGCCGCGCGGGGGTTCGGCTCGGGCAGGAGACAGTGACCGATGTCGGTCACTAGGCGACCGGCATCGGTCGCAAAAGTATAGGGTGAGGTTGAAATGGGGGGACCGGCATCGGTCGCGTATCGGCCGGTATCGGTGGGGAAGGGATGGGTTGAGGGTGGAGTTGGGATGGGATTTAGGGTTTATGGTTTAGGTTTGAAGGTGGGTTGGGTGGCTTGCTGGGGTGTGGTTGGAGTGGGGTTGGGTGTTTGGGTTTGGGATGGGGTTTAGGGTTTAGGGTTTAGGTTTGAAGGTGGGTTGGGTGGCTTGTTGGGGTGTGGTTGGAGTGGGGTTGGGTGTTTGGGTTTGGGATGGGGTTTAGGGTTTAGGGTTTAGGTTTGAAGGTGGGTTGGGTGGCTTGTTGGGGTGTGGTTGGAGTGGGGTTGGGTGTTTGGGTTGGGTTGGTTGTTTTTTGGGTGGTGGGTGGGAGTGTGAGTGGGGGTTGGGTGGATTGGTTTTTGGGTTGGGTGGATTGTTTTTTGGGTTGTGGGTGGGAGTGGGAGTGGGGTTGGGTTAGGGGTGGAGAAGTTGGGTAGGGGGTAAGTGTGGGGTTAGATTTTGGGCTTTACAAAAGGGGGTTTAGATGGTAAAGTAGATGTTATAATAAAGAGTAGGTCTAAGAATGTGGGTTGGTTTTGCAGGCACGTCAGCAGTTGACGATGCGTGATAGGATGCCTCCACTATTGAGTCGGATGAGGCCACACGTATCTGCGGCGCATTGGGCCATCATGCGCGAGGTGGGACTCGGCGGGGTCCAGAGGTACAGAGCGATAGAGAGGGATCACAGCCTGATGGTCGCCCTCATCGAGAGATGGGATCCGGCGGCCAATGTGTTCCATCTGCCGACCGGAGAGATGACCGTCACATTAGAGGATGTGTATCGCATCCTGCGGCTACCGATCGAGGGAGAGGCAGTCTTCCAGGTAGATTCAGAGACTGCGATGGACAGCATACTGCAGGTTTTTGGGGATGCAGCCGCGCTACTGACCTACCATAGCGCGAGTATCGGGTACGGTGACATGTACCGTGCGCATCGTCACGAGACACGACTGGCGGTGTTGATGATGGTTGGGATCACCTGCTTCGCCCTCCCGGACTCAGAGGGAGGCCGCTTCCCACGAGCATTGATGGGGGTACTGCTGGAGATGGTGGAGGAGCACACCTGTTATGCCTGGGCACCAGTATATCTGGTGCAATTATACAGGGAGTTATGGGGCTATCGCCGGAGGAGGCGATTTGGTATTTGTTCTACATTTTTGTTGCACTGTTGGGCATACGAGCACATCGTATGCATCAGGCCAGTAGGGCTACCCCAGCAGCCAGGGCCACAGGTCGTATACCGATATGGCTTTCAGAGGTGGTTAGGGGTCGTGGGCCAGCCACGAGCAGTTGTTGCAGGTCGGGATGTGGCCTATTATAGACACTTGCTAGAGGGCCTTACAGCAGTAGACATTGTATGGAGACCCTACAGAGGTCATCAGCCTGGCAGAGGAGCCCGCGTACAGCTGCGCCTGATCCAGTATACATTCTGGATAGCAGGACGGAGGCCGGGAGAGTACGAGCGGATACCCCTAGAGAGGGTACGCAGGCAGATGGGGTTACGACAGGACGAGCCACCTCCCTTCCCTCAGTACCGGAGGGATGATGTAGAGGCCCCACTGCCAGCGCCACAGCCTTTTGATCCAGACTGGGTAGCGGAGAGACCAGCAGGTGAGGGTGTGGATGATGCCGGGTGCACGGGAGCATACAGGGTGTGGTGGGCTGGGCAGAGAGCAGCGAGGATAGTACCGCCTGCGCAGCCAGACTTGGCTGCGGTTATAGGAGAGAGGGATCAGCTCAGGGGTCAGGTGCAGCTCTTACAGGGGCAGCTAGCTGCTGCGCAGGCACAGATAGGGGCCTTACAGGGGCAGCTAGCCCAGGCTCAGGCACAGGCACAGGTAGCACCACCACCAGCACCACAGCCACAGGTGCAGGTACAGGCACAGGCAGCACCACCACCAGCACCACAGCCACAGGTGCAGGTACAGGTAGTAGCACAGGTAGCACCACCACCAGCACCACAGCCACAGGTGCAGGTACAGGCAGCAGCACAGGCAGCACCACCGCGGCCACAGGTGCAGGTACAGGCTCAGGGGGTATTGGTGTTAGGTGCCAGGGGACCAGCCCCAGCTCCTTCAGTGGCGCGAGATCGCTATATGGAGGTTAGAGCAGAGGCCCGATATTATCAGGATATTCTTGATAGTACCGGAGTCGAGTATCAGGCGTATGCAGCGCATAGGGCAGAGACCTCGCACAGCCAGAGATCTCAGGGAGGGGCAGCCACAGCTGGCGTGTCCGTGACGGGCAGGAGGCGAGAGGCACCACAGGGACCAGCGGGGAGAGGTGCCGAGGGCGGTGGGGAGAGCTGATAGATCCCCGACATGGTTTTGTATAGGGACACGGGCACCGGTCTGCGAACCGGTTGTATTGATAGAGGCCTGCGTGCCGACACTTATTCATTGCATTGATTCATTTATTTATTATATACCGGCCTGCGAGCCGAGTACAGGTTGTACATTTGATACCGGCCTGCGAGCCGAGTATATTTTTGATATGAGAGACCGGCCTGCGAGCCGAGTCGAGATTTTTGGTAGGTATTGCGGCCTGCGTGCCGGCTTTGGTATATTATGAGATCACAGAGGCCCCGATGTAGGGCACATTGTATTTTTGAAAACTGGTATATATATAGAGAGACGATGTTTTGATCCTCGTGCAGTATTCAAAATGTGTTTAAATATTTTGTTAATGGTTGGTAATATGTAATGTATGATAAGTTTTAGTTGATATGTTGATAGATGGATGATGTTGATGTTTTTGTTTTTGTTGTACGTATGTATGAATGATATGTGATGTGATGAATTGTTGGTTTTGTGACATTGTGATATATGTAACTGATGAGTTGGATCCAAATGATGTAGAGATTGATAGTTTCCTGATATTCGTAGTTGATGGTTGTGTATTTGTATAAATGATGTTTAATGAAATTATAATGCTATGTGTGGTGGATGAACAAATGTGGTAAATTCTGTTGTTTATGCAGGCAAAGAGGCGGGCGCGACAAAAATTTAGATGAGAAATGAAGAAAAGAACCCTGTTTCAAAAAGGCAGGTGTGTAACCGGTATCGGTTGGGTAACCGATGTCGGTAGTTATATGACCGATATCGGTTATATGACCGATACCGGTTATTTAGGTATGAGCTTTTCTAAAAATAGAAAAGCTAGGGTGGCAACTTCAGTTTTAATTTTAGAGCCATGCAAGAGGTTAAATACGCGAACGCGACGCTTTTTGACGACTGAGACAGGTATTTGCATGAGAGATTTGGGTGAGAAGGAGGAAAGAGACAAGGAAAGTGAATGTGATCCGAGATTTAGAAGGCAGAAAGACAAAGTTAAAAAGGGTGGTGATCATGGCAGAACGAGGAGAAGCATCCAGCAGGCAAGGACAGGAGGGCAGACAAGGGCCACCTCAAGCTGCTGCAACCCAAGAGGTATCATTTTGTTTGTGATTTAACTACTGCATGTTTTGTGAATAAGATGGGGGAGAGTAGGTGGGTAGATATGAGAAAGAAAACATGATAACAAGGGTTGCAGGTGAGGTAAGTGTTACAGGGTAGGCAATCAGGGGTTGCAGGTATGTTTGTATGTATAAAAAGGAATAAACGAGAAAATTATTGTCGTAGGTGGTTGTTTTTTTTTTTTTGGGAAGGTGTATATAATTGACAGTGACCGGTAGCGGTTAGGGAGAACCGGTATCGGTTACTTAACCGATATCGGTTATGTATAACCGGTACCGGTTACTGGAGGAATTTCCAGAATGTTTGAAAAAACCCTGACGGATTGAATGGTTGTTTGTTGTTTTGGTGTATGCAGGCAGAGGCAGGATTGAGGATGAATGATAGTGTGCCAGCGCTGTTGTCACGAATCCGAGCGGATGTAACACCAGCGGAATGGACGTTGATAAATCGTTTGGGGTTAAGTGGAATCCGTTATTATTCACGAATCACACGTAACCATGGTATGTTACAGGCGTTGATTGAAAGATGGAATCCCGAGACAAATACCTTCTATCTGCCAACAGGTGAAATGACAGTAACATTGGAAGATGTGTTTCGGATTTTGAGACTTCCTATTACAGGAGAACCAGTATATCAGGCACTACCTAGCACGGCACGGGGAGCGATAACAGCAGTATTTGGTCCATACGCACGAGATTTGACACAGCGAGGTTTATCGTTTACATATGGGGTAATGTATGCAGCACACCCTGAGGAGACAAGGTTAGCAGTGATATTAATGATAGCAGTAGGGTATTATGCATTACCGAGGGCGGAAGGGGGAAGATTTCCAAAGGCATTGATGTGTGTTATCTGGGAGATGGTAGAAAGGAACGTTACGTTTGCATGGGCACCTGCATATTTGGCGGAGCTATACAGGGGTTTATGGGCTTGTAGGCGAAATCACAGGACGACACTGGATAGTTCATACTTATTACACTGTTGGGCCTATGAGCACATTGTTTGTGTGCGACCAATAGGCCAATCCATCCAGGCAGGAGAGACCGGAGTACAGAGGTTGGGATTCAGATGATGGGTCCAAACAGAACAAGAGGCCAGATCCCAGGCTGTGATGGGTGATATTGAGTATTACAGGCAGGTATGGGAGAGAGTGACGGTTGCGGATATCTGTTGGAGGCCATACGGAAACTATATGGTAACAGAGAACATAGCTGAGGAGTTGAGGGGTGTAGAGCGATTGAGGTGGATCGCAGGGCACAGGCCGGGTGAGTATGAGAGGATTCCTATAGATCGCGTGCGGCGACAATTTGGATTTGTGCAGGATATACCCCTGGCTTATAGACCATATATGAGGATCGACGCTGAGGCAGCATTCTCACCTCCCCGGCCAACACCTCCAGAAGGGCCTGAAGAGGTAGCAGCCGATCGCAGGGTAATGGATGCGGGAACGACAGAGGCCTATAGATTATGGTGGGTAGCAGAGCTGCGAGGTGTACGTGAGCGCCCTGACATAGCGGTGATTACAGCAGAGAGGGATCGTCTGCAGCGTTTGGTTCAGCAGCTCCAAACGCAGGTGAATGAGACAAGAGGATTGTTAGTGGTTGCGGAGTCACGGGCGGGGAGACTAGAGGCTGAAGTCCTCCATGCGAGCGGGCGTATTCATATGTTACAGGAGAGATTGGCAGATCAGTGGGCGGGTACCAATAGCCATGGTACCTTTGAGGACAGAGAGGCCCGGTGAGAGGGGTCGACGATCACGATCATCACCTAGTTCGGGATGAGGCGTGATGGTCTGAGTACATGTTAGCAAGGTATAAGAATAAATAAGGATGCCGACCTGCGTGTCGATGATAGAGAAGATGTATTTGTTTAACATCTAAATAAAACTGAATATGTATGTTGATTTAAGTTACGATAATAATAAGATTGTTTGTGTTTTGATTTTCGGTGTTTTGAAAAAGGATAAAGAGGACTGTGATTAAATAGAAATACACAAAAATATTTATATTCACCACACAGGATAGGTTATGGTAGGGGATGGTCGAGCTAACCTTGGGAGACCCCATGTCTCCAAAGTGCTGCCTACATAGCCCATTGCACAAAGCAAGGAGGGGCCTCAGACCGATGTAGTTCTCCCTTAGGACCAGGGAGAGGTGAATTCAGGCAATTTGGGTATGGTTAGGCAGTTTGTTGGTTGATAAGATTTTGATGTTGATAGGGTAATGTTGTTGGTGTTGGTAAGGTATGGGCGATGTTGATGTAGGTATAGGTAAAGCGAAAGTTAGCTTACCCAAATAGAAGGGAACCATGTCCTGATTAAGATCAACACACAATCCTAGATGCGAGGCAAAGAGGAAAGAGTGTCCCGTAGTTGAGAAGAGCTAAACAAACCACATATTAACATAGGATGAGCTTGAATCCCTAGGTACCTTGCATAGGCGAGAAGTCGATAGGTGAAAAGAGTTGTATAATCACAATATATCGGATATACGTCACATCCCTTGAGTTGAAACAAGTGGTGAGGTGAGGTGGATGATATAACTGAGGTACGCAGAACTTATTACAAAGTGAGTGCTCTGACGAAAGAGAACCTACCCTAAATAGACAAGTCCATGACTCAAAAGTCCTTTTGAATGAGGCTTTTCTTTTATTGAATGTAGACTGATCGATGCGGGAAGTCTACAGGGGATATTGATTGTATTATTCTTGAGGTCTTCACGAAGCTGATCAATGCGAGAAGCTTCTGATAAAGGCTGACTGTGTATAGCTGTCCTTCGAGGGAGCAGTCTATTTATAGTAGCAGATATGATTGTAATGCATAGCTGTCCTTCGGGGGAGCAGTCTATATATAATAGCGGCAATAGTTCGGCATATAGCTGTCCTTCGAGGGAGCAGTCTATATTTAATTTAAATGACTAGATGTTCATTTGGCGTGAAGCATCTAGTTAGTAGGAAGTTTGACTCAAGAAAATCCCAGAAGAATACGGCTTATTTTAATACTTTGAAGTCATGGACTAGACTAAAAAGGGGAAGGCATCATCAAGGGGAGGTGAGGATCAAACTATGTGAGCCTGATTGTTATTATGAAGTGTAGGAAACAGAGTGTATGTAGTGGTAAGTGAGCTCAAGGGACGAGCGACAGGTAGATAAGAAGTGATATAATACTAATTTCAACAGTAGAATGGTCGAAGATGCAAGGCATTAAGGGGTTCAGGCTCAGGTTTACCATTAAGTGAAGCTAAACGATAAGTACCAGATCCATAGGTATGAGTGATTATATAAGGCCCGATCCAATTGGGAGCAAATTTTCCACGTTTGCTCTTTTCTAGTTTGGTTACATGTTGATTCTCTTTGAGAACAAGATCACCAACCTTAAAGGTACGCTCATGAAGTCGCTTATCATAAGCACGTTTAATGCGTTTTTGATAGATTTGAAGGTGATCAAGAGCTGTAAGACGGCGTTCGTCAAGAAGCTCCAATTGGGCTAACCGCTCTTGGCGGAAATCATCGTTGGTGAGAATATCCTGAAGAGATATTCTAAGGGAGGGTATTTGTATTTCGAGAGGCAAAACAGCCTCGGTACCGTATACCAAAGAAAAAGGTGTGGCATTAGTAGAAGTACGAATGCTAGTACGATAAGCCCAAAGGGCAAAGGGAATGTGATCGTGCCAATTTCTTCCAGATTCATTGACAATTTTCATGAGGATTTTGGTTAGTGTTTTATTAGAGGACTCGGCTTTCCCATTGGCTTGTGGATAGTAAGGTGATGAGAAACTAAGTTTGATACCAAAGTTGTCACAAAGGTCTTGCAACAACTTGTTTTTGAAAGATTTTCCATTATCTGTTATCAGGCGGTGAGGAACACCAAAACGACAGATAATGTGGTGGTTAATGAACTCGACAATTTTTTCTTTTTTGATTGAAATGAGTGGAATAGCCTCCACCCATTTTGTGTAATATTCGGTCGCTGTGAGTATCCAACGGTGACGTTGTGAAGAGGTTGGGTGAATCTCACCAATAAGGTCTAAACCCCATTGTGAGAAGGGCCAAAGATCTCGAGCGATCTGGAGCGGGTGGCTAGGAGTATGTTGAAGGTTGGCATGTTGCTGACACATAACACAATGCTTAACATATTCGTAGCAGTCGTTATTGAGAGTAGGCCAATAATAACCAAGGCGAAGGATTCGTTTGGCCACGGCAAGGCCGCTAAAATGTCCACCACAAATACCGTCATGGACCTGTTGGATGGTATGAGTGGCCTCCGCGCCAGTTAGACAGCGAAGGAGGATACCATCAAAGCCACGTTTATAGAGGAGTCCCCCCATGACAACATAGCGCGAAACACTTTTAAGAAAAGCACGTTTGCCGTTACTAGTAAGGTCAGGTGGGAGGACAGAGATTGTAAGGTAGTCGTGGAATTGGTGGTACCAGGTATCCTGTGAATTAGTGGACACAGTATTTATCATACAAACTACCAGGGTTGAATAGGATGGGGCAAAAAGTTGTTGGACCACGACGAATAATTCAGAGTCAGTTGGCGCGGCGGGAATTTGCGAGGCTAAGCAAGCCATAGTATCCGCAAATTTGTTAGTGGAGCGGGGAATGGTTTGTATAGAATAGTGGGTAAATAAAGCTAGAAGTGAATCCACGTAGTGTTTGTATTTTTGAAGTTCCTCGTTTTTGCATTGGTAGACGCCCATAACTTGATTGACTACCAATTGAGAGTCACCAAAAATGTTGATAGATTTGATACCTAAGTGTAATGTAACTTGGAGACCCAGAACAAGGGCCTCGTATTCCGCTGTATTATTAGTGCAAGGGAAATCAAGTCGGAATGAAAGAGGCATAGGTTCAGCGTTGAGAGGAATGAGAACAACGCCGGCTCCTCCGCCGCGCTGGCATTTAGATCCATCGAAGAAGAGGGTCATTGGGTACGACTCCTCTGTGAGGGAAAGAGTAGCGATGAGTTCGTCGGGAAATGTGAAATTGGTAAATTGTTCCCCCGGTAAAGGAGCGTCCGCAAGTTGGTCTGCGATGGTTTGTCCTTTGATTGATTTCTGGTGGATAAACTCAAGGTCGAGGTCGGCGAGAAGCATGAGCCATCTAGCAATGCGTTGGTTCAGATGAGGTTTGGCATACATGTAATGGATGGGGTCTGTATTGGTGATGACGAAAGTCTTGTGATTTAGAAGGTAGTGTCGGAGTTTGGTGGCCACGAATGATAGGGCAAGGCATAATTTTTCTACATGTGTGTACCTAGTCTCATAGTCCACCAAAGTACGACTTATATAATAAACGGCTTGTTCGTGATTCTCAGAGTCACGATGTGCAAGCATGGCTCCTACAGCGTGGTCGGTGGCGGAAAGGTAAAGGTAGAAAGGGCGGTTGTCTTGGGGTGGGATAAGCACGGGTGGCTGCAAGAGATAGGATTTGAGAGCTTCGAAGGCTTGGTGACATTCTTCGCTCCATTGGAATGCAATATCCTTTTTAAGGAGGTGATGGAAAGGTTGACACCGATCTGAGAGTTGGGAGATGAAACGTCGGATAGATTGGAGCTTACCTTGTAAACTACGCAATTGTTTGAGATTTTTGGGTGGGGGCATTTCTAGGATAGCTTTGACTTTCGATGGATCGACCTCAATGCCACGCAAAGAGACGATAAAGCCAAGAATTTTTCCCGAAAGAACACCAAAGACACATTTCTTCGGTTGAAGGCGGATAGAATATTGTAACAGGTGATCAAAAATAATGGTTAAAACATCGAGATGTTCACTACGATGTTTAGACTTGCCGAGAAGATCGTCGACATAGTCTTCAAGGATAGTGTGCATAATGTCATGAAAAATGTAGGTCATAGCCCGCTGATAGGTAGCACCAGCATTCTTAAGGCCAAATGGCATGACACGATAACAGAAGGTTCCCCACGGAGTTATGAAGGCAGTTTTGTGTTGATCGGCAGGGGCAACCAAAATTTGGTTGTATCCTGAAAAGCCATCCATGAGAGAAAGCATTTCATGGCCCGCAGTGAGATCAACAAGTTGATCAATACTTGGGAGGGGGAAGTCATCCTTGGGGCAAGCGAGGTTAAGATCCCGGAAATCTGTGCATATCTGAAGTCCCCCTGTCGCTTTAGTGACAGGTACGATGTTAGAAATCCATTGAGGATAGTCAATAGGCAAGATGAAGGAAACAGAAAGGAGTCGTTGGAGCTCCTCTTTGACCAAGAGAGCAATGCGTGGATGCATTTTTCTCAATTTCTGTTTGACTGGTTTGGAAACGGGGTTTAGGGTGATGTTATGGATGGCGATAGTAGGATCAATTCCTGGCATGTCAGCGTAAGACCATGCGAAAGCTTGGTTACGAGCACGGAGAAAGGTAGTAAAGGCGGCTTGTTCTGATGTGTTAAGGGATTGTCCAATCTTCACAATGTGAGGATCCTCCTCCGTGTGGATATTGATTTCTATGGTAGATTCGTTCAGCATAGTTTGGGTTTCAGATGGTAAGGCTCGTTGAATATAAGAATCATCCGCGCCAAGGTAAGTGAGGATGGAGTCGTCATCCTGGCATTCAACAACATTAATCAAAGGCGAATCCTCTTCGATCATGTCTGGATACAGAAGGGGAAGAGAAGATGGGTCCTCATTATCGCGTTGATAAGTGAGAGGACCTATGAAGATAGCATTTATGAAAAAAAAAAGTTAGGGGGGATGGATTCAGGGTCTATAGATTCTGTGGGTGATGATGGCAAAGTGGGTGATGATAGTTTGGTAGGGGCGACGTCTTCTTCTTCCAGGATACAGCTGACAGGAGGTGTCTCCTGTGTAGGTGTTTCGGGAAAACCGAGACCACTGCGATCATTATGTTTACAGGTAGTCACGGGAATGAGTGTATGTCGGCCTTGTTCGTAAAGGCCAAAACCAAAGCCTTTCCACGCACAGCGAGTCAAGAAGGTGAGGGCGAAACGACGATTTGTCAAGTATTGAAAATCGGATTGGAAAGGAACCACACCAAGAGGAGGTTCAGGGGTAATGGAGGATGCGTCAACACCCCCATACGTTAGGTTAGTGCGGCAATAGGGTGGTCCGTAAGAGATTATCTCCCCCACGTGACGGTCGTAGGTGGGATGTGCATGTAATTGTCCGTACTCCTGCGGGGTAGGGAAAGAACTAACGTTATATAGGCGGTACTCCCCCAGCGTAAGGCGCTGAAAAACATCTACTAAGGGGTCGGAGGTTGGAATGTTAGCTGCGGGAAGGGAAGTAGTTTTTGCGATGGTGGTTTCATCAATTGAAGGCGTAGGCGCGGTTGGGGTGGATGGTTGAGATGCATTTGAGGAGGACGGTTGGGTTGAATGTATGGGTGTCTTGATTGGTATAAGCACATCGTTAGGGCGGTATAACATATTGCAGGTTTTAAAGGGGGGAGGGTCAGCTTTTACGGTGTAAGACTTCCCCTCGTACTCAAATTTTATGCATCTATGTAATGTTGAGGGAACGCATCCCATGGCTCGGATCCAAGGACGACCCAGCAATATATTATATTGGAACTCTCCCTCAAGGACATAGAAGAGTTCGGGTAAAGTACGTGGTCCTACGCGAATGTTGAGGATCACGGTGCCTAAGGTAGAAGTAATAGCGTCATTGAATGACCGCAACATGATGGGGTTGGCACACATGCAACTAGAAGGGATGTTCATCTGTTGGAAGGCTTTTGAAGAGATGATGTTTAGGCTAGCGCCCCCATCAATCATAACCCGACGTACTCGAATGTCCCGGATGTAAGCGGAGATGAAAAGGGTAGGGTCAGGATCTTCTATACCAAAGTCGACAATTTCATCTTCAGAGAAACTGACTGCAGCAGCTTGTTGTACAGAGACAGAAGTGGTTGGGGCAGTGGGTTGTTTGGTGAGAGAAGCAACATGATTAGGTGTTAGAATGGAGGTAACAGGTAGGGTTTCATCAGGTAAAACCTCTATCCCTTGAAGGATCTCAACGAGAGCTTGTCGATGAGATTCAGAAGTCTGAATGAGATCATACAGTGTCATTTTTACGGGTGATTGGTGAAGCTGTTTAATCATATTTCGGTGGGCAATGCCATTAGAGACGGGATAGGCGGGTCCGCGAATGACCACTTTAGGTGGTGGTGCAATCGGGATGTTTGACGGAGAAAGAGATGTCGCAGGTGTGTTTTCTTTTGCTTTCCCATTGTTTTTCTGCCCTCGAGTAGCGACACTAATCATATTAATCTCGTAGACCTGAGATGAGGAAGATGGTGGGGATAACTCATGGT
This sequence comes from Taxus chinensis, assembly GCA_019776745.2. Classification (NCBI taxonomy): domain Eukaryota; kingdom Viridiplantae; phylum Streptophyta; class Pinopsida; order Cupressales; family Taxaceae; genus Taxus; species Taxus chinensis. The sequence goes on from CM034147.1 coordinate 389,214,890, forward strand.
CTTCAAGAGGTGGGGTTGTAATAATGATAGATCTTGGTGAGGTGGGGACAGATGGTATAGGAGAGGGAATGGAAACTAAAGGTCTCTCCCTTCGTAAGTTGTCTTTCTTAATCTTTCTATCCGGGAGAGGTGACTGGCGAAGGATGGTTTTTAGAGCTTTGCATCCCTCCACATCATGTCCTGGTGCGCGGTGATAAGCACAGATTTTAGACTCATCGTAATCCATAGGTCGGGGCTTAGACGGGTCATAAGGTCTAAGTGGAGGTAGGGAAATGGTCGCATTCTCCACCAACATAGCAAGGATTTTGGCGTAAGATCCTTTAAGTGGGTCAAAATCGGAAGAGGATGAGGGTATTGATTGTGTGGGTTTTGGTAATGTTTGGGCGTGGTTAGTTCGTATGGGTGGCGATTTAGCCGAGGGGTGTTGATACATGGTTTTTACTAAACGTGATTTCTTTGGTGCAGAAGCTATGTTGGATGATGAGGCCGCAGCTGACGTGGTATCAGAAAACAACCACGGGGAAATAGGAGTAACTGAAAACAAATCTTTTGATGATGGTATTTGTTTAGGGTTGATAGGTGGACAGGATACGCGGAGTGACGGTGTTGCTATACCCTGGAATTTCTGTATAGGTGCGGAAGGCGTAAGTTGTTCTGAAGAAAACACAGGAGGTATAATATATTGATGTAAGGTAGAGGGATGGGGTCCCAATATGGAAGGTAGGTATGACGATGATGGTTTTGATTGTGATAGGGGTAGGGATTGAGTTTTTCTCCTAGGCGGCGGAGCGGATTTATTTTTGGATAGATCGAGTCGCTTAGGTGGGTGTGTTAGACTGGGCATTGGTGAGGTCCCAAGCGTAGGGGAAGATCTGGTTAAGTTGATAGAAGTGGATGGGGCATTTGGTAGAGGTGAGGGGGGTGAAGGTGAGAACAGGGGCATTTTAAGCTTCTGTAAGCACTTCGGGTATATGGTGGAGACATCAGGATCAGTCATTTGCATTTGAGTAGAAAAAGGGGTACTCAAACGTTCCCATAGGGCCTGTCTATCTTCTGTGGAATGACAGTCTCTAGGTGCGATTTGTAATTTTGGTACGGAAGAAAGGTGGGTTGTAATTCCAGTCCATTGCGGGTGTGATACATGAGGTAGATGAGGCACTGTATCAATAGATGTTAAGAGGCCAACTGGTTGTTGAAAAGATTTAGGCGATGAGGGACTAATAGGTAGGAGGGCGTGTTCGAGGGGATCTGTCACGTTTAAAGAATGTGGTGATGTTAGTGTAAGAGATTTCTCGTCTAAGGATGTCAAAAGGAGTGACGAGCCTTCCTCTTGTGTAGCAAGAGTGCTAGAAGGGGACGTTTGGGAAATAGATAAATTAGATAGCATCCGCTCACAGTCTTGTAGGGATGTGGTGTAAGAAGACTCGTTGATGAGAAGAGAAGTCCGGGCAGTTAACTCTTCTATGGGTAAAGGAATGATTTCACTTTGGCTTGATGGTGGTGAAGGAGGTTCAAACTCCTGTGTTGGTGGAGAGGCTTGATTTAAAAAATTTTCAATAGAGGCTTTTGGCTGAGAATCGAAGACTGTATGGATCTCATGAACACTCTCCTCGGCTAAGATATCTTGGTTCACGTTACTATTGGACGAGTGATTCGGGAATGGCTTGTTGAAAATTTTCAGATTTCGGTTAGCAGGGGCATTAGGATTATCAAGGGTTATATCCCCTGCGTCAACCATTTCCTGCACTATGTTTTTCAACATCTTGCAGTTTTCATGACTATGTCCTTTTACGCGGTGAAAGTTACAAAAGTCATTTTCTTTGTACCAGGAAGGTATTGCTCGGGTGGAGTCAAACCCAGAGTGAGGTTTAACAGGGGGCAAGGTGATAGCCCCAGCTTTGAGCAATTTCTCCAGGATGACGCCATAAGTTTCTCCCAAGGGAGTGTAATTGGTGGGCTCGGCTTTGTACTTATAAGTGGTTTTCGGCGGAGTATTGGACGGTGTTTGAGATTTGACCATTACCGCGTGGACAGCTCCTTTTGATTTAGAAGAAGTGGACACGTGAGGAGTGGTGGTGTTTGGCTTGTTGGTAGAATCAGGAGTTCGGAAATTGGGGTTTTTGTTACGCAACCGCAATTTCTCTTCTTCTAAGGCTCGAATTTCTAGCTTCCGAGCCATGGTAAAGGCCTCGTCGAATGTGCAGAAAGTTTGAATTTGGAGGGTAGGGGAGATATGCTTAGCGCAGGCCCGCGTAAATAGTTCGATGAGTTCGGTTTGAGGCAAGGCATACGTAAGTTGGTTGATAAGGCCCCGCCATCGTCCAACGAAATCTACGATAGATTCATCTTCAAATTGTCGGATGGCATAGAGGTCAGTGATAGATACTTTCTTGGCAATGTTAATGGAGAAATGATCCAAGAAAGATTGGGCTAGTTGGTTAAAAGAGAAGATTGAGTGTTGGGTTAAAGCACTGTACCACTCCAAGGCAGGTCCTGATAAGGACATGGGAAAGGTGCGGAGTAACAAGGCATCATCATGGGCAATCAAATAACAAGCATGTCTAAATGATCGCAAGTGTTGTTGAGGATCCTCTTTACTGTTAAAACGAGTAAACTTTGGCAACTCCCATTGAGGAGGATATGAATGAAGGGGGACAGAAGGGTGAATGGGCTCCCGACAAACTTGCTCGTATGTCAAGGCGCTACGACTTCCTGAAACGGAAGCCTCCAGGTTTTGCATTTTGTCCATCATTTGTTTGATGAAATCTGTGGTTGGATGAGGTGATGGTGCCACAGAATAGGGATGTCCCATATAAGGTGTTGAGGTTACTGGATACGTGTATGGGAATGAAAAGGTAGGCGGAGCTTGAGAAAGAAAGCTCGTGTGAATAGGTGGCAGAGAGTAAGTCATGAATGGAGTGGTCTGAAAGAGAGATGAGATAGGGGCAGTTGGTGGTAACGATACGTGAGGTTCAAGGTTAACCAAAGGAAAGCTAATCGGGGTCGTATGAACCTCTGAAGCTGTCGGATTGGGAGACGGGGCTAGTGATGCAGGAAGTAAGGTATTGTTATCAGGAGGAGTGGGAGCTAAATGAGCAGCTATACTAATAGGCATGCCAATAAGGAGCTGACCATCAGGCATACGGTCAGGGGTATGAGACAAATAGTATTGTACAGCGCTGGGATTAGCATCCAGAAATTTGGCAAAGTCCTTGTCTCCTGCAGGAATTTGGGGGATCTCACTGGTGTCCGTAGGGTTCCCTATAGAATGTGAAGGGGGTGATTTAGGCAAAGACACAGAGCAGGCATGTGAAACCATGGCGGCGGCTTGCTTCCGAGTGATGACAACCATAGACCAGAACACACAGGAAAGTTTTAATCTATCAAGAACAAAAACAACCTCTGAATGGTGAATTTGGCAAGCTGCTGGTTTGTCAGGGGCTGATGAAGACAGTAACTGATATCGGTTTAGTAACCGGTGTCGGTCACAGATCAAACGACGTCGGTTCCTTAACCGATGCCGGTGTCAAAAGTCTAGGATAAGAAGATATAAAAGGCTGCTGATTTGATTTTAGCAACGTTGAGTATGTTTATCAACTTATTGATCACAGAAGACAAAGTATGACAGAGAAAACAGGATTTGAAAACAAGCAAGAGGCACACACAAATCTAGAGACTAACCCTAGGGTTAATTTTAGTTATCGTGGGCTTATGCCTTTAGACGTAAGATGATGTCAGAATCCTAAACAACAAGACCTAGGGGAAATGTCAAGTTTGTTTTGGCTTATAAGGTTACCTCAATCGGGCGGAGGAATACCGCGGAAAAGGGGGGATGTTTGAGCTGTTGTGTTAATTGTGAAGTGATTCGGTATGTGTTGTGCAGTGAAACTAAGGTTAATTTCCTGTCAATACCGTGGATATCACCCCCACGTGTACGACCTGTTACTTAATCTATGTTCACTAGAATTGGAGAACAACAAGCAGGAATGCAATGCACGTGTTTTAAACCCAAATCGAAAATTATATTCGATGAAGCAAGAGAGATGACTTTCACTAATGCGAAACCAGGAAAGCAAGACAAATTCTTTACTAAATATATAACAAAAACAGCAACAGCAAATATGCTTCCTAAAATGAAAATAAGCAAGAGAAAGAAACCCAAAATGGGTCCCACCGGGCGTGCCAAAATGTTTCGCTCGGAATGTTTCGGCTTCTAGGAATAGAGTTGCTTCTATCCTTTCATTCCTTTTAGAAACAGATGAGGTTAGGGTTAGGAGGAATACCTGTTGAATGTCGAGATGGTGTGCGCGTACCGTAGAGAAAGATCAGGCTGACTGCGGAGAACTCCTTTTTGTCTTGGAAGGACTACCTGCAAATAAGAACACAAGACCACAAGATTTTGATTAAACAATAAATGAGGAAACTGCCTTGGGCCCAAGAAATATAAAACTTCCTTTCGAAGGTGGTCAGTTCCCCTGCTAATATGAATTAACACAAAAGACTGCAAAATATCAATTAAATTATTTCGTTAAACTAGGTAGGGGGAAAGGCTGGTTTTCTGGTTTTTGATCAGAGGAACCGATGTCGGTTACTGATAACCGATGCCGGTCATTAATAACCGATGGCGGTTACTTATAACCGATAGCGGTGGGTTCTACGGTCTTCTTGGTAGCTATGGTGTTTGTAATGGCTGGTTTTTTGGATGGTATTAGGAAATGGGATGGTTAGGAGTAAAAGAATGACAGTTTGATAGAATGGCACGTTGGGTAGTGGATTCAGAAACGGATTTAAGAGGACTAAGATTCAAAAAACATAAGAAATGTTATAACAAAAGGACATGCAAGATCTGACTTACTGGTTTTGACCGAGATGCAAGTTGATCTCCTTGGTTGCAAACACTTCTGGTTTCTTTACTCGTCTCTGCTCTGTCAAGTGAAGATTTGGACTCTGTTCCTCGCTCGCAATGCTCTCTGGTGATCCAGAAATCCTTTGACTGATCTCTAAAAATGAAATTCCGATCCGTTGTTTTGGTTTGGGGAGCCCATTTACAGGGAACCGATGGCGGTTGCGTAACCGACGGCGGTCGAGTAGGAACCGGCATCGGTAAGGAAAAAGTAGGCTATTTTTAGTAAAATAGCCCACCTTCCCTGCTTTTCTCCCGAGAGATCAGTTGCGGGCTTGGTCAAGTGGCTAGAAGGTCGGCTTTTGGTGCGAGTAAGGAGGCATTAGTTATGGATGTGAGTCTAGACCAAGTCATGGGTCTTAATTAGCTTAGTTTAGGGTTAGGGCTAGGTCATGATGAGGTGGCAAAGTGAGGTGGCGGGTAAGGTGAGTGGATTTATCAATTACAAGGTAGTTAATAAATAATTGTGTAAAGTTTAGGTAATGAGGTTAGGTTGCGAAATGGGATGCGGGTCACAAGGGGTCGTGAGACACGAATTTGGTGTCTACATTCCCTTCCAGAATTAGGAGTAGCAATAGCATTAGAAATAGATAGAGGAACCATCCTTCTCCAAAGATCTGTCTCAAGTGTGAAAGGTCCCAAAACTTGGAGATGGTTCCATTATTGTCTTAAATAACTCAGCTCTTTCATATTTGAGACGTGGATACATGTTTGAACGACCAATAGTTTCTAGCATGCCTGGTGGGACAAATAGTGAAATCTTAGATTTCATAATTGCCAAGTTTTGTTTTTGACTTAGAAATTTCCAGCCTTTGGAGGCTCATTTAAAACACATCTGGTGACTCCCAACACTCATATCTACTGTTTTAGTAGCTAAAGTGCCTTTTATGAGAAGAGTGCACACTAGAGAAAGTGTTACAGTTGAAGGATCCTTCGAGTATATCTAGCTTTCACCAAGAAGTACACAGAGCAGATATTCTACATAAAAATCCCCATCTCCATCATTTTTTGCATGCTCTACTCCTCAAAATAGACAAGTGCACCTTGTTATGGTGTTACAACCTCCTCCTCCAAAGAACTTTGTCAGTTTCACTAGCGGAATCCTGCTCAATCTTAATGCCCAGCATGACATGCAACAATTGTGCTCAAGAGCATTCCCTACTTCACATGAGAAAATCAAGTTACCCATGTTGAACACATTCAATATGTGGCCAACATGTGATTTTTTTATCTAATCATGCATGATGATGATGTTTTCAGGCTAGTTATAGCCTCTTTCAAAGGTAAAGTGCTCCAGTGGTACTGAGGCTTGAGACCTATGTCTATTACCACCTAGGATGAGATGGGAATAGTTTTATTTAACTACTTTAAGGACAAGTCAGATAACCTACCTTTAGTTTAATAACTGACTACAACCAAGCGCGTAACCAACAAGCAGATGATTGATTTCAACATCATATTCTAGAAGACTTGGGACAGATTTCCTCAAGTGGTAAGGCCTACATCCCAGCATGTTTTCCTGTATTATATAAGGGCCTTGAATAGTGATATTTCAGTCATGATTCAATCCATGGGAGGTAGAACCCTACATGTTGCATACAAAATTACAATAAGGGCATAAAATAGTCTTATTCAGGTAGGTAAGTTAGTGCCTAGGCCTCCTACACCCTTGTTCCTAGAGATGTCTCCAGTGCCTCAGCCTTTTTTTGCCCTTTTTCTAGTGAAAAGCGTGCAACTTGTTGAATCTACATCCTACTCCCTGTGTAGTAGAAAGAATATTAAGAGTTAAAGGCCCTTATTAGAAACTTGTCCAATAATGTCATATCATTGGAGAAGTAGTAGGTCCAAGCCTACATAGGAATTTATAATCAAGTGCAAAGCCAAAATAATCAACCTTGGTGCAATCAATATGGAAATTAGAAATACATGTAGAACTAGTACAATGATAGATTTCATGTTAATTTGCACTTCCCTTTGTAATCTATCCCTCCTACACAACCCCTTCTAGTGCCCAGCACAATTAAATCACTTGTCCATGTTCAAAACAACATGGCACAAGAATTGGAGTGGTGATTTCATTACAATATGCATCATAGTCAATATTATTACACCAATGTCACACACGTACAAGCCTACATGATCCAGAATGCTCCTAATTGTGATCCTTCTATCAGCATAGGCAAGCTTGAGATCCAAGAAAAGACAGAGGCTCCTTCTGAAGCCAACTTGATATCCTTTGGTGTAGACTAATTTTTTAGAATCAACCAAGTTGTAGAGAACACAAATAGACTGCACACCCAAGTTGTAGAAAACACAAGATATAATAAGAGAATACTTGAGTATGGTGTGCAGTTCACAATCCCAGCAACACAAGTCGATCCTCAAAATTATAGAGATGTAGCTAAGGCATCTAGTAGTAAAATCACTCAAGCTCCTACATGTGAGTCTCCACGTAAATATTCCCATGAAGTGGCATGTACCCCTCCTTTGGTTGGACATGCCTCTGTGCCAGCTAAGGTTCATGCATTTGTACCTGAACAAAAGAAAAAGGATTTTGTTGTGCCCCAAATTCACAAGTTAGTGGGTCTTCCATTCAACATTGTAGACCAAATGAATAAGACAAACATAAATGTTACAATGTGGGATTCCCTAACCATTCCATCTCAGCACAACTTATTACATGAAGCTCTAGCTCAAATCTCATGCATTGATCCAGCCATCTAGAAGTCTCTCACTTTTTTCAACATATGCCAAGAAGAGGAGAAGCAAGTAATTAAGTTTTTTAAAACCCCACCCTTATATATGTCCTTAATCATAGGTAAGCAACTTGTCCATAACTATATGATTGACTCAAGCATCAGTACTTCTGTCATGCTGAAGAAGAAAACTAATGATGTCTTAGGTCTTAAGTATAGCCCTTTGACAAAAGGATTCTTGCAGCTTGATGGTTTAACTGTCACTACCCTATGAATCATCAAGGATCTTGAGTTAACCCTCTATGTATGTCCAGGCCTCATAATAACTCAAGATGTGCCAATCATTGATCTTCCCCCTTTGATTGTCAAGAGATTTTACTGCTAAATTAGGTGGTTACTCGTCTTCTAATTGGACCCATATGCTACTCAGGATAAGGTATGGTACCCAGTATACAATAAAATTTAATCCAATATTTTCCTATCATGTAGAGTCATATGTCCCATCCCCTCTCCAAGCTAACTATTTAATTTAGGAAGAACAAGTTTCAGTTTCTGAATAACAGCCTCTTGTGCCCCCTATTATGTACTTATTGCTAGATGAATGGATGGATAAACACCATAAATTTGATCCATATGCTAAGGATCTGGAAGCTTATGAAATTGGGCTTGGTACCTATTTTATCCTTGAAGAAGAATTGTGTTGCCATGCGTGCTCAAGAAAAATGAAGAGAACCCTGGTCTATGGAAGTTATACTTCGATAGATCTAGAAGAACAAATTGTGCAAGAGCAAGAATTGTTCTCATTTCCCCTAATGATGAGAAACTATTCTTCACGCATAGGTTGTAGTTTACATGTTCTAACAACGTGGCGAAGTATGAGGCATTGGTGCATGGTCTGCTTATAGTTGATAAGAAGAAGATTAAGGTGTTGCAGATCTTTGAGGACACGGAATTATTTATCCATCAAGTCACCAATCAATGCATGATAAATAATAAGCTTCTCAAAGCTTATAGACATAGATTCTAGGATCTATTTGAGAGCTTTGATTCTCTAAATCTGTAGGTGGTGCCACGAAAAATGAATAAGCAAGCTAATCAAATGGTCATGTTTGGTTCACAGTTCTCTCCTATTGAGTACTTTATCAAATTAAACACTCAACACATCAAGATGGTGATTAGACCATCCATTCTAGATAATAACACCAACTGGAAAGTATTTGACAATGACGCGTAAATCATCCAGTTCATCCAAAAGGAATTTGAGTTCTCATCAAGCATGTAAGTTTATTTGCATGGAAATTATGGTGACCAAGTGATACAGCTGAAGACAAACAAGTTTCCTAAAGGGATGGTCACCTTAAAACAAATTGTTATCCCTAATGATGAGTTCAAGAGTGAAAAAAAGTATATGTGTGTTGTGCAAGAAGACTACTCCCCAATCACTATTGTGCACAGAAAGGAGTTGTTGCTCAGTAAAACTTGTGAGCATGATAAAAATTAGGCCTTAATCTCTCTCTACCAAAAATACAATGATATATTCTCATGGGAGTATGAATACCTCAAAGGTTTTGATCCAAGTTTTTCTCAACACTCCATTGACCTTGATCCTCATATCAAGCTCGTCAGAAAAAAAAGCATTGACCAGTAAATCCAAAGATAGAGCCCCTCATGAGGAAGGAGTTATCCAAATTCATTGAGGTAAAGACAATATTTCTGATTAATTATTCTACTTGGGTCATGAATCTTGTTCTGGTATGCAAGAAGAATGGTGAATTCATACTTTGTGTTGATTTCAGAGATTTGAACAAGGCATCATTAAAGGATCATTATCATTTCCCCTTTATGGAGCAAATTCTGCAAACTATGGCCGGTGCACAAATATTCTCAATGTTGGATGGGTATTCAGGATTCAATAATATCCTGGTCAAGGAAGAGGATCAATTCAAAATGGAATTTACAACCAAGTGGGGTACATATGCATATTATAATATACCCTTCGGTCTGTCAAATGCAGACACAACATTTCAGCATGCCATGGATATTACATCCAAAGGATATATCAAGGAGTTTATCTTGGTCTACCTTGATGACATCACAATCTTCTTAAGAAAAAGAATGGATCACATGGCACACCTGGAGAAAGTATTTGAAAGATGTAAAAAATTTGGGGTGTCTCTTAACCCCAAGAAATGTAATTTTGTGGTGGCACAGGGATATTCTCAGTCATGTAGTTTCAAAGGATGGCATAACAATTAACCTTGAGTACATGTCATCCATTTTATACCTCTCCCTGCCAATGCGCAAGAAAGCCTTACAGTCCTTCCTTGGAAAAAGTAACTTTGTTATGCACTTTATTCCTAACTTTTCAGGATTGGTAAGGCCAATCAGCCACATGCTCAAAAAGGACGTAGCTTTTAGATGGATGGTAGAAGAAAAGGAAAGATTTAACAAGATCAAGTAAGAGATTGATTTCATGCCAACACCCATCAACCCAGATTATGCTAAGGATTTTATCCTTTATGCATATGGTGTTGATGCAAGTGTTGATTTTTTCCTAACACAAGAAAATGAACAAAGGTTGGAGCAGCCAGTGGATTTATTCAGCCAAACATAGAAGGACTATGAATTAAGATATAGTCAAATGGAGAAATAGGTCTATGCCATCATGTGTGTGCTCAAGAAATTCAAGAGCATGATCATCAAAAATCATATTAAGGTGTTATTCTCCCACTCTTCTATTATATACTTCATCATGGGAGTATAAATTAGCAAAAAGAGAGTGTGATGGGTAACCAAAATCATGGAGTATGATGTGACTATCAAAGCCACAAATCTGGTACGAAGTAGTGTGCTCTATAAACAACTTGATGAGGATGCACAGAATGAAAAAAAAAAATCGTTATTTCTAGATGAGGATCTCTTGCGTGCAGAACTTGAACAAAATATAAATCCTAGCACATGTAATTAGATGAAGGATATGATCACATTCCTTTCTAAGGGTACATACCCTCCTAGTCTAAATAAATCAAAAAGGAGGTAGTTGAGGCTACAATCTATTCCATATGTGTTGATTGATTGTCTTCTCTTCAATAATAATCTTGATGGTGTGTTGTTAAGGTGCATCAATGGTACGCAGACTAAAAATTTGTTAGACAATGGATTCTCTGGTGGATACATCTCTGCCAAAATTACAGAAATGAAGATCATAATGGTAGGTATATTTTGGTCTACTCTATTTTCGGATGTGCACAGGTGGGTCACAAAATTCAAGTAATTTTCTTTCTTTGTAGGAAATAAGAGATTAGTACTGCTTCCTCTCTAACTAATTTAAGTGGATCAGCCTTTTCTGCAATGGGATATTGACTTCATATGCATGATCAATCCACCTTCAAGCGTTGGACATAAGTGGGTGTTGAGAACTATGGACTAATTCACTAGATGGAAAGAATTTTTCATGCTCAAGAAATCAACTGAGTCATTCATCCTTGAATTTATCAAAGGTATAGTCACAAGGTTTAGCATTCCTCAAACCATTATCTCTGATAATACAAAATCCTTCCTAGGCATTGAATTCATTGATTGGACTCTAAATTTTGGCATCTATTTGAAGACTTATTCCAACTATTACCATCAAGGAAATGTCCTGGAAAATTCAATAAACAAGAATCTAATCATGATCATGAAGCACACAATGAACATTAGCCAAACACAGTCGTATATAAAGGTTACGCGCATGCTCTAGGAAGATAGAATCACAGTTAAAAATGTAATGGGAACTTCTCTTTACGATTTGTTCTATGAAAAGTAGGATACTCTTCCTTTGACACTTAATTTAAACTCATTAATGCTTTCCAACAGCTGGAATTTGAATATGAAAACTAGAGAGAAATTAGAATGGTAGAGTTGGTCAGTCTTTAAGAATCAAGGAACTTTTCCATGATCAAGCTAGAGCAGCATCAGCAAGCAAAAGAGTAGTTTGATAGAAAGGCTAAACCTCACGCTTTCAAATTTGGGGACTTGGTATTGAAATGGGATGCTGACAGAGCTAAACCAAGGTGCAATTCAAAGTTTGATGCACTTTGGAGTGGCCCATACACCATCAATTCATACAAGGAGGCTAACTCTTATGAGTTATCTCGTGTTAATGGAGACACGTTGCAAATTCCAGTGAATGGTATCTATCTCAAACACTTTCATTAATTGTGTTACATCGTCTTGTATATATTAGTGTAGTTTCAATTCCTTTAAGTGTGTTGTGTGTATATTGTTTGTTTGTATATAGTTATTTCTTCTCGCATGCTTCTTACAGGTGCTCTTATTTTTGCTTCCAAGATGCCGGTCTTCTTTCAGTATTTTACAGGATTCCAAATAGAGTTATGAAATAATTCTTCAAGTTACTTTAAAGGGGATTTCTTCAAAGCTATAGATCATAATTTCAAGATTACATAGGAGACTGCAAGCCCAATCAATGCTCTAGGATACTGATCTCCTCCATCTAACAGACAGATGGCCCAAAAATTCACCAAAACTGTTATCTAAATAACTCTCCTAGTTATTTGGAAAACTTACATACATATTCTGGCTCTGAGATCTTCATTGCAAGTTGAGTGCACCTTAGTTTTCTCCTTAGCACATTCACTTGGTTTTTGTTTCCTCACACACCCTTATGCACTTCCCCTTCTCCCCTTTCCATTTTCCTTTTCCTCTTTGTACCACTCTTCCCTTGTGTGCATATTCTACGCATTCACCTTCCTCTTAAGCAATTAATCATCCTACACACCCTTCTTCCACTTGTTCTAATCCGATAAGTCTCAGGACCTCTCGTGCACCACACACATTACTTTGTAATAATTTCACCTTCACCATACATTTCCCACTCACAATTTTTCCACATTTCCTCTGTGTGTATTGAGATTATGTGCACCTTCCTTTTATCTTTCTCATGTGCCTTATTCCTCCACATGCATACTTTTTTTCTCTCCTCTATGTCATTCTATGCCACATCATTCTCTGACATGCTTGAGTGTGCCACACACAACTAATCAAAGCATGCCAAGAGGGCGTTGAATCTTTACAAAAAAATCAATGAGTGACACATCATAGAAAAAGACAAATCTTTGTACAGTTGGCCATCCTTTCAGCTAATCAGCACGCGCCACGTGTTTTGTGTTCCCAGAAGGATCTAAAAAACTTCTAACAGTCATATCTTTTACTACAGAGCTCCAATCGACATGCACCTAGTCTCAACCAATATCTGTTGATGTAGGCTACAGTGTTAGACATTAAAATTCAAATTCTTGGTGGATCTGGTAGGTGAGAAATGGGAAAACATATTTCTAGGCATTGATGAGTAGATTTGATTGCTCCAATCACTTGATTTGATCTTATCCTCCTTCCTTCCTTCTCCAATATGCCAAACATACTTGGGGAAATGGATTTGACATATTTGCGGGTGGATTTACAAGAATTGAATGTTTGTTGTTTGTGGTTGTATTTCAAATTTCAGTTTTCCCCCCTTGTCTTCTTTTTCTTCCATCGATTCATTTATAAATGTAAGAGTTGGGCTCATTTTTAAGGTGGGAAATTTTTGGATCCTTATGATTTTGCTAGGGACTTCATATTTTTTATTCTAAGTCACATACCTCTAGATCTATCTCGTACATATGAATTTCATCCTTGATTACCATTGTAACAGTTCTATGCATTTCTAAAAGTAATGGAAGCATCATTTTGTGACTATTCTCTATCCTAAGCATGTTGATATTCCTTCTTCTTACCTTAATTTTTCATTGTGTGTTTTTTGTGTCACCTTACGTCCCTTGTAGCTCCATTTTATTTATGTTTCGTGAATCTGATCATGAAGATACATCTTAGTTTGTATTATGTATTCAATCCTTCCTTGACACCTCTTCTTTTATTTTCACTCAGAACAAATAATGTTCATCCCTCTTTTTCTGGTGCTATCACCTCTTTTAATTTAGTTTTCCTTTCTCTTATCCTTTTATCCCTAGTCCATTGGCATTGTTAGATTATTTTTCCCTTCCATCATTAGGATTAGTAGTAGCAGTAGAAATAGATAGAGGAACCAAGCTTCTTTGGAGATCTTTCTCAAACATGCAAGGTCCCACAACTTAGATACAATTCCATCATTGTCTCAAATAACTCATCTCTTTCAGATTTGAGATACAGGTGTAAATTTGAATGACCAACATGACCATAATATAATTTTTATAGTATCACAAATATTCCTTTTTGATTCCCTTTGTGTCACTCTTTGATCACTGAGGGTACTTGTAACCTATAAAATAGATATCACTTGCAAAATCCCACAAATCGCATCAAACCCAAAAAATAAAGACATAGAATGGGGATTGAACCTGACCCTAGATTTCACCCTGAGAGTGAACTTACGACAATGTGTTGCACTTCATCTCAGAATCCATGTATTTTTTGTGAATGTGTGTAGAAATTGTGCCCTAGGATGCCCTTGTGCAAGTTGCACTTGATAGTCGGCTAGATATAGAATGTAACAATGTATAACGTGTGTGGATGGAATAGAATTAACTTCCCCTTCCTATGTAGTGTATACATAAAATATAGTCCCTTGTCCCTTAATTAAATTCCAAATGGATGCTTTGAAGTGCTTTAGGTGCCTTTTCAGTGATAGCTTAGGTGATAGTAATAATCCTTAGAGATTGGTCCTTTATTTGGAATACATGACAGTGTATTTATATGATTCTCTTATTTAAATTTTGTAATTGACAACTAGAAGGCTGACTCGTAAGTGAAAAATATGTCAAAAAGATAAAAGAGACCCAAAAGGAGTGAGTAAGATAAGAAAGGGTCATGGGTACTTATAGGGGACAAGAGCGTCTGGGCTTTGATGTCCTATCTGGGTGCTAGTATCTGAAGCCATAAAGTATAAATCAATATAGTTTTGACTAGGATGTAGGGTGTATAAGACCAAATAGAAACAAACAAACAAACAAAAGAGGCCAAAGATAGTTGTCAATTACTATTTTTCTTTCTTAGGAATCATGTAAATGTAAGTATGTTTTTAGGACCTAGAAATTTACACAAGTGCGTGATTTAGTGTCTATAGCAAATAATAATTTCTAATTCATTGGATAAATCCAAAATACTTTCACCCCAGCTATATTTCTACTTCTAGAACCATCAAAGAAAATTTTCCAAAAACTAGAAGCATTGTCCTCTTACTTAAGTGGCATGGGAGTGATGAAATATTATTCATGAATGCAGTATGTTCCCAGCTTAGTTTCCACATTTGTATCATAAGGATCAAACTCATAGTTCTCTTTGGCCCAATCATCTAATAGGATATCAAGAATTGAACAAGGAGGAGTAGGAATTCTATTAAAATTGACTCATACTCTTCATTCTCTTGTATATCACAATTAAAATTATAGAGGAGTAGGGTCATAAGGTTTAACAAGATAAGGGAAGACTAGCTCAACTTTTATGGTAAACCCAATACCATATCTAGTTCTCAAGAACATGTGAGACAAATCTATTGACAAATATCCACCCACCTTGGCTATGAAATATCTTGATAGACAGATGGAAAAAAAATGAAGCAATTCAATGACTGAGATATCTTTGGTTATGGTTAGACTTCGACAAGCATGAAGGGTTAACTCAAGATTGTTAATCACTCCTATAATGTTGACTATCAAGCCATCAAGTTACAAGAAACCTTTAGAAACCCGATTGTACTCAATTCCTAGGATATCATCAATTTTCTTAGGTATCACAGAGGTGTTAGATTCAATCATGAAATTATGAACCAAATGTTTGCATACAATTAAATACATATAAAAGGTTGAGGTTTTATTAGCCTTTCTTATGTGTTCCTTCTTTGGTTGGCATATGTTGTCTCTACATAGTTGGTTCATATTTGGGATGTTGTTTCAAATATTCATGTAGGAGATCCCTCTGAGATGATGTAGATAAAGCATCCCACATTATCACATTTATATTTTTCCTATTCATTTGTTCAACAATTTTGAAGGGAATGCCCCAAAAAATTATGCATTAGAGGAATGGTGTTATCTTTATTTGATTTCTCCATTATTAAGAAAGATACTTTTGGTTGAGAAACAATGTATTTCATAGAGCTATACCTAGTAGAAATATCAGGCATCTTATTCTTATTTAAATCTACCCCAAGCTCCCTTTCTGTATGAAGAGGATTGTTTTTCTTAGAAGAAGATGAAGGTTGGGTATCAAATATTCTCTTCTTATACCTTGTATTATCAGAAACATGAATTTGAGGGATGTTTGAACTATTCATAACTTAATTGACTACACAAATCTCATGAGACCCAAAAAACATGAGATTGGCCTTGGGGGAAACTTCTTGAGCTCCTTCAACAGTATAATTGGTTGTCTGCATTGATTATTCATGTTGATTGGAAGAATTTTGAATCATGAAGGAATGAGATTTTAATTCATTTTCATCATTATTTTGGTTATGTGCCTAATTTCATGGAAAAACCCACTTTGTTTCTTTTATTACATTATTTTGCACTGGAACAAGTATCTCGTTTGATCTAGGAATAGGAAGCAGTTGTGAAGGGACAATTATTTGAAGGGGAAGATGTATACTTTGACCTTACAACCTATCAAATAATTTTTCCTATATCTATTATTTGGATATTAGTTTTTATAGTGCATATGAATTTAATTAAATCCTTGGCCTAAAGATTATACTTGATTAGAACCTGAGTAGTTTATTTAAGATGGATCTTGTTGTTATTCCAAAGATATAAATTTATAAGATAAGTTCCTAATCAGTGCTCTCATTTCAGCATCATCATTTTTATTTTGGGAAGGATACAAGGTGGAGGCAATAGATGGGGAATTTTCTCAGGAATGGGAGTGATGGAAGCTTGAGAAGCTTGAGGAAATTCAGGAAATAGGGGCATAGGAAATCTAGGGGATATATTTCCATCTTGTATTAAACAATTCAACTCTAATGGCTATTGAATATGCATTAGGTTATTGGATAACACCCATATATTTTATCATAACTACTATATCATAATTCAAGTCTCTTAAGAAGTAAAGGAAAACACCTTAGAGGCATTGGTCTCAAAAGAGTTAGAATTTTTTCCCATGTTCTCTAGAATGTGAAGTTAAAGTTCACCATGAGTTATTTTAGGACCCTTTTGATATTTTTTAGCTACTCTAACAAGGATATGTTGTTTGATTTATCCTCAAACTATTAAAAAAAAATTGTGCCAAGCTCATCCCAATTATGAATGGAAATAGATATCAATATTCTATACCATTGAAGTGTTTTACCTTTAAGTGAGGAATCAATAAGTCTAAATACAATATCATATTTAGCAATCATATGAACTAAACAGACATTAACAACATCATGGATGTGATCAACAAGGTTAGTGAGGTTTTCACCAATGAAGAAATGGATACTTTTCAGAGAAGATATTGGTATATCATGTTGGGCATTTAGAGCTAAGGGACTACCACCATTAAAGTTGAAAAGGGGTAAATTTCTTTGATGCACATAAATGGACTGGGTTTTAAAATAATAGAGGATAGTAAGAAAGGCATACCAAGAGGAGGAGTAGAAACGGTTCTAATTTTAGGTGATTGTGATCTTGAACTATTATGCCTCTTCTTCTTCTTCTTGGTGACAACTACAAATATTCAAAAGGTTCACTATTTGTTACACTTTTCCTTGTTTGCACTCTTCTCATGAAAATAGGTGTTTGACTACTTGATTTGTAAATTTAAACTTGGGATTCACTAGATGTGTTTCAAGATGCCTCTAAAGGATGAAATATACTAAGACATATACCAATCTCATTAGAAATGTTGTAAATTTAATTATATTGTCCCACCAGGAGTGTCAAAACTATTGGAGCTCAAAATTGCACCCTACTTTGAATAATGAAAGATCAAGAATTTTAAGGCAACATGGTTAGAACATGAGTCTA
Organism: Taxus chinensis; assembly: GCA_019776745.2. NCBI lineage: Eukaryota > Viridiplantae > Streptophyta > Pinopsida > Cupressales > Taxaceae > Taxus > Taxus chinensis. The sequence goes on from CM034147.1 coordinate 389,232,472, forward strand.
TGGATTACTCAAGAAATTTCTCCAGATGAAAGGGTTAGTTCCCTTTATTACGTCTTTTTACAACTAATCATATACCAACTTTATGCTCTAATTTATTTAACCTAAGATAACAATTCCAATGAGATGAAGTAAGGAGGAGGAGAAAAATGAAAATTAATAGGGAGGTGATACACCAAACTAAAAATGTGTTCAATTATGGCTTATAGAGACACAAATACAACCACACTTGCAAGAATTAAAAGGAAACACAAAATTCTACAAGAGACAAATGAATAAATTCAAAATAGAGCAAGAGGGTAAGATATTCATATCAAATACAAATTTTTTAAAGGAATAAACCATAATTTCATATCATTAAATGTTTTCAATTTATTTTACAGAGTATAGGTTTGTAAAAACTTGAAAAATACAGTTATAGAGGTCTAAAAGCATAGAAAATTCAAAACTCTAAAACTAATCTCCCAATCCAATATTGAACCCCTTTTTTCATGTAAAAGTAATTACATTTATACCATAAGAAAGTGGAAGGGAGGGATAGATGAGAGGGAAATTCCAATTTTGATTTTGAATGAACAAGAAAAAATCTATTGTTTATGAATCTCCCTAACATATCATCATTTCCTTACAACATGCCATCAAGATTCGTAAGAAAGGGCATGTGTGGCATTTGATCTTTAACTCTTTGTAGGTGAGGTGGTTGGGTGTTGGAGGATGAGTAACCACATTTTTCCTCAATTCATTCCCATATTTACATTTTCCTCCCTCCAAATGACATCAATTATGTGTTTTTTAATGCAAAAATATAGTCCATGAAAATACCTTTCCAACAACACCAGTTTTGTCAAATTTGGAGTGTCGCATTGAAAGTTATGGTGAAGAAACCATTTCATCTTGTTATGATGCTTTCCCTGAGTTTTCATTCATTTTTCTTTATCTGGCGGTTTTCTCTAGTTTCTTGTAGCCTTTTGAATGTCTTGGTATCCATGGAAGTCTATTTTTTTGTCCCACAAAATTTTGAGCTAACGACTTTTTTCCTTTGTTCCATAGACTTAGAGAGTTCACAAAACACTAATCCTTAAAAAGTATGTGGAAGTTTATCTCCCATGTTTGGCATATTTTAAAGTTTCTCACCATGTAATGGAACACTTGACTCTTATTGTGTGGATTTATTTTAACCATGTCCCATTTCCTCATTCTAAGGACGTTTGAAATCTGTGGAACATTGTTCCTAAGTAAGTTCATAGAACCCCGAGATATTGTTCCATGGCTTCTAATATTTGACCATGCATAACTCACATGTTTTTACTCTACCAAATTTTGTGACATGTTTGATGTGCATCATAGAAATTTCTAATGGAACTTGTGTCTTATTTTATATCGCAAAGCATAATTGACTTTACCAATTCTATAAAACCCTTAAATATTTGTTATTCATCATAGCTCGTGATTTATTCCTTAGACCACCTGTAGACCTCAGTTCTACATGTCATGGATCTATTCTTTTGAGAATTTTGTATTACATTGATTAAGTGTTCTACAAAAGTTTCCTTAGACACTTTTAAAATTCCTTTTCTTTACTTGATGGCACCTGGTGATTGTCTCCATTGATGATTCATGCTAATTGGAAGGATTTTGAATAATTAAGGCCTAATCTTGTAATGCATTAACATCATTATTTTGGTTATGTGCTTGATTACATGGAAAATTCCACTTTGTTTCTTGTATTACATTATTTTGCAATGAAACAAGTGTCTTGCTTCATCTAGGAGTAGGAAGCAATTGTGAAAGGACAATTATTTGAAGGGGAAGATGAAAATTTTTACTTTGCAACCTAATAGATAATTTTTCCTATATCTATGATTTGGATATTGGGTTCTATAATGCATATGACTTTTATTAAATCCATGGCCTATATACTATCCTTGATTAGAACCTGAGTAGTTTATATAAGATTGAGCTTCTTGTTTTTCTAGAGATATAACTTTATAAGATAAGTTTGTAATTAGGGATCTCATTTCAACACCATCATTTTTCTTCTGGGAAGGATATGAGGTGGAGGCATTATATGGGGAATTTTTCTCAATATAGCGACCTCCCTTGAGTGGCCTCAAACCTTTATCCTTTGACTCACAGAACTAACCAATTCTAAAGACACAACTTTTGATAAGTTTGTAAAGGTCTTCAATTGAGAAGTATGTGGAAGATTGAGATAGTGTTCTACAACTTCTATATAGAGTCATTTTAAACTCAATTTTTCGTACTCCTCGTGATTTTTCACTTTTTATAATCTTGCATTGTGGCATCCAAGGAGAAAAACCCATGTTCCACATTTATATCAGAGTCCAGATTTTAGTTAAACTCCACCTAAGCCTCCTTTTCTCCATTCCTTTCTTTCTCGTACTTATAGAATGTGTGGAACAATGAGTTTCTGGAGTACGTGGTACACTAAAACTAGTGTTCCTTGGCTTTCTTCAACAAAAATTATTCCAAGTCCAAAAATGATTCAAGAAGTTGTCAAAATCACCTGGGGATTATTTAGACAACACTTACCATTGGATTAATAATTATTTGAATACATGCAGAAATTATATTTCATGTGTTTGGTTTTGAACAAGGAGTAGAATCAATAATAGAATCCATAAGTGGAAAAGGAGGCTCATAAGGAATATATTGAAATTTGATAACTTTATTAAAATAGATGTATTTTACACAATAATTCACAATATATGTGATGGCATAGAGATTATGAAGCCATGGGAATTCTAGTAACATGTCACATGTCCCAATTCTCTAAAGAACCAGGAAAGGAGCAGATAGATTAGTTTTTCAGACTTGAAGAGATAATATAATTTTCTAATAAATACATTAGTAGCTCAAGATGTAGAATGTAAATTTTTCTCATTGTATCCTAAATATTTAGGAAGTATCATGGTACATATATTGTCACTTTAATCACTATTGACCTCAAAACTATAAATATTTTGTTGATTGATATAATCCTAAATAAATATTATGGTACTATCTGAAATGTCATCCATGATTTCACTTTCAAGGAATGTAATAGTAGGTTGTTGAGGTAGATTAGTAGTGATAGTTTTAGTAATGAAATCTAATGGTTGGCTACAAGAAGTAGGAGGAGGATGCACATTGCAGGCATGATGAACTTCATAGCTCCTTTGGGATATTTCATAAGATATAGTAATGATTCATTAAATATTCCAAGCTTTGCATTCTCATTAACATACGATGATGATTTGATTATCGATAAAATATTGAATAACATATTTTAGCTTGAAGCATTGATATGTAAAATGGCTAATACATTAGAGATAGTCACCTCACACACTGGAATCAAAATATTTAGATTAGGAAAATATATATGAGGTTATACTTAAGTAATTTTAGTATAACATGTGGTGGTGAAGGTAGTTGTGTGAGTTACTTCCTAGGATGGACTTATAATTGAAGCATAGTTGGTGGAGATATAACATTGATTGTTACATTGCATGATTATTGTTATAGTTATTTTGAATTTAAAACTTTGTTTTCCTTGAAACTTATTATTAGGAATATATTTCACATTAGGCACAAGGTATGACATATCTCGTCAATATATCGAAACTTTGAAAACATGATACATTCTTATAAATGAGATAGTAAAGTTTATGTGATTATATCTTGAATTTCATTATCAACAACTGAATTATTCATCTCAGTAATTATGTTCTTTCATCATAACATAGAAGCACTAACAATATCATTATATTATTTCTTAACTTTTGATGTTTGAGCATAAGAGACTTCCTAACCAATATTGATTGAAAATCCAAATAAAAATTGATTGGCCGAACAATTTAAATCCTTAACATATTTAATAGGGAGGTCGTATAACCATTGTAGGTCATAATCCTTGAGACTTTGTGGGAATATCTTAAAAAATAACTTATCATTGTAGGCATAATCTAGACGTGTTGTAAGGAAGGAACGAAGATGTTGTTTGGGACCCATTTTACCTTTGTGAATTAGAATATTAGGAGAAAAAAATTATGTAGGAAAAGGACATTAATCCAAATCAGGTCTAGAAGTAGGTTATTAATTAAATCATGTAAATCCATGGCATGAGATTTCCTAGACATAACTTGCTCTAACTACAACAGCTTATCCTATAGATCATGAATAGTTGACTTAAGGGAACATGTAGTAGATGACGTGTATAAGGGTCCATACACATCCATATGTGTGATCATGAGCTCAAACGATATGTGAAATCTTATATGATCATAATCATTTCTTCCAAACCCAAGCTCTCATAGAATACCTATTTAAAGGGATCAACAATTGGATTATAGAACCCACACACTACCTTTGTAGCACTACTCTGAAGAGGTATCAAAAACACATGGTTCTACACCTATTAGAAGTGTGATTGTGTCAATGTCAATACATGAATATAACTAAAAAATTTGATCTTAAACACTCGATATTAATAGCTTGGCTTGGAATGCTTTGACTTAGATTAGAATTATCTTATATTTTTTCTCTCTTAACTTTGTTTTGAGTTCTTTAGACTCATAAACAGGTTGTTCCTACTATGTTATCTTAAAATATAGAAGATTAGGATAGATTTTATTTAGATTTGATGGATATTTCTAGGGGATCTCTTGACAATGCTAGTGAGTTCTCCATAAGTAAATGAATCTATTTAACTTGTATTTTTACAATTCTACAAGATGTAATCTTTCATTAAGGCTAATATAGGAGGTTGTAGAAACTCAAATTTAGAAATTTATCATTTTTACACTACTAGTTGTGATTTTGCTTATTTTCTAAGAAAAATATCCCCAATCAATACATGTTAATGTGTCTCTCCCAACTTAATTGTTCCTACACACTGATGTGTCATCGCATTATGAATATAAATGAATAAATTATCACTTGAAGTCTTCTTATCATGATGTAAACTTTAGGTTACGACCATTGTCATGTTTTCCAAAATTGTATAGTGGGTTCAAGATGTAAGTTCCAATATTGGATGACTTGTACAGCCTTGGGCAAACACATCCTCTAATTTTGATTTCAATTTGATTATCTCTATTGGGTAATTTTATCTTCCTAGGTTGGAATTATCACAATGATTTACCTTTGGTGTTGGAACCAAAATGGACTGAAATGGGGGGTGAATCAGTCCTTACAAAAATTTAAATCCTATTTTAGATTGCTTATTCGAAACACAAAACCACTTAACCATCCATTAATGTGTGCACACTATCAAATACCATACATGCAATGAACCATGAACAAGAGAATCAACACAAGACACAAGATATAAGTGGGAAACCCTAAATGGTAAGAAATCCCACTAAAACACAATATTTATATTTATTTGTTTCAAATTCAGTGATGTACCAACCCCACAAGGAGCACCATCCCCTAGTTTAGTAGAGCTACAATCCTACAAGGAGCATAGACCCCTAATTTTATGAAGCACCAACTCCACAAGGATGATACAACCCCAAAAGATGATCAATAACCCACTCAAACACATTATGATTAAGATATCTGATGTATTTCTGCTACCAAAAATGATAGAGATCGCAATTTCAACTCACACACCTTCAAACTCTTGTTCAAATCCTAGGTCTTCAATCTCTCACAAACTAGCACTTTCTTCACTTCTAAAAGCATCAAACCATTGAACATATTCTTTATTTAATTAATCAACCTTTCACTCACTTTATCATATCTCAATTCATTCTCACACACATTCAAAATTCTCACACCTAGGTCTCACTTCTTGCACACACTCCACTAGCTTACAAAAGTATCAAAAATTATGCATTTATAAGATTTCCTTCATTAAAATTAAAAATAGTTTAGTTTACCTCCTTTATCATGACCATTACAACTTAAAAACATCCCATAATATTTATCACAACATTCAAAAGTGACCCAATTAGGTCAGCCTAGCCAAAACCCTTCTTCCATGTACCAACAAATCTCAAAATCCCATCATTGGAATGAGAAAAATCCTCTAACACCAAAAAAAATTATTAAAGTTATAAAAATCACCACACATGTTTAAAATTACATTTAAACATAATACATGATTGTAATTATCATAAACCAATCAAATTATTTCATTTAATGGGCCCAGTGGCTCATTGCCTTCACAAAACACTTGTTTCCAGCACCTTGTCTTCACCTTTTTTCCTCAAGATCATTCATTAGCACCTAAAATATGGTATGTGGCCACTAAAATTAAATCCAATAACCTTTATAAAACTTAACAAGAAATTTATATACCATGAAACATCCACTTGTTCAAACCACAACAACATTTGTCTTCACCAAAACATGTTGCCCAAAAGTAGTGTTACAAATGCAACTGGTTAACATCATTCCTGATACATTAAAGACCTCAAAATTGATTCATGGGATTAAAAATTCATCCCTATTCATATTCTAGGTGATAAAGCATCACTTAATCCATTTCATGTACTAACCAACTCAATCTTTCAACCAACACTATCCTTTCCTGCAAAGCCAAAAATATTCTTATTCACAAACTTACCTAGAAACCATATCAATAATCATCATCATGAGGAAAAACTTATATCAATGTAAATATTTTTTAATTATCTTTCCAACAAGGCTTAAATCACCTCATAACTTCTCTTTTAGCTCCTACAATGTCTATTTACTGAAGATTGATAATAACTACCCTTTGACAAGTCAACATAAATGAAGTATACTAGACCATTTATCATAATAACCATGACCTAAAACTATCATTTAAATCAATAAAAACTCACATACATCATATAATTTTCATTTAGAGTGCAACTCCTTTGGACAACCTTGTCCAAAACTGAACATCTTCAGAAACTAACCTATTTGAGTGGGGTCCACTCATCACCGTAAGCTCTACCATAATTTTCTATAAACCTAGAGGAATCCTCTACATTTTCCAATCATAATCCAATAATTATCAATAAAACATATCCACTTAGTAATAAAAACTCTCTAACCACTTTCAAATTAGGGTTTCAAACACATAATGAGTTGTTTACCTTCTTAACATTCGTTTATAAACCTAACAATGAAATGACCTCATTATTTTTTTAAATCTTATAGACTAAATTTATAAACATACCTGAAATATATAATTTCCCTTTAAAATCACACAAGTCAGGGTGAGCATCAGAAGACCCAATTCGAGCTAGAAATGACCTTGTTCTTGACCTTGTTTCATCAAAAATGACATAACATGCAAAATACTCATCATGGCAACCTAAAATTTTTCCCACATCACCATGACACTCCCTACATACATATCAAATCAATACCATGTCACAAAAACCACTCCATATCTCCATCCTATCTCATTTGTATAGTTATCTCTTAGGGTTTCACATTATAAAGGTTAGGGTCAACTAAAACAACATCATAACACATCATGAAAACTCTCTAAAAGGACCTAAAATACCTTTTAGATCATAAATGAACCAAATTTATGCATACATGATCTTATATAGCTCCACAACTCAACCTTATACATTATAATAGCCATGCATGGTTCAAATGAGCACCTGAAACATGGTCACCAACCTGTATATACACCATAAAACTCATGTGAGTGCCTATATACTCCCCAAACATTATCTCCATCATCTCAATATTCTTATCAAGTCACCAAGAAGATCCAAAATCCATACACCATCACCTAAGCTAGATAGGTCTCCTGAATAGGCTTGCAAGAACAAGCAATCCTCACTAAAAAACATTATATCAACATGAATACCTCTAAATAATCATGGCATGATCATCCTCAACATGTTATTATTCCACTCCATCATACACTTTTTCATTATTGAGTTTTTTCATCAATGACAACACCTATGCAACAACATGTCAACAATCTCCCCCTTTGTCATTGATGGAAAACCACCTGAACTTGTCCCTCTTTTTACATTAATGACAAAGGAATAATTGTACCAATATTTTATTTACCTTTCTCATCTTTATAGGATCACCTATTGGTTATAAACATCAACCAAATGTCTCGTGATAGCTCAAAAACTTTGAAACTTCACTCAAAACCTGATTTTTAGTCTCTTTTTAAGAATAGAAACACCATGTTCCCCTATGAAAAACACATATGAACCTTAAACATGCTAGTAAACATGAATAAAACAACATATTACCTCTTCCTAGGATAAATAACACCATCATCCACCTTCAAATTATGCAAAAACTTGTCCTCTCACCTCCAACTCTTCTTTATCTTCAAGAGATCAATGTGACAACCTTGTACCTGAGGCATACATTTCAAGAACATGACAAAAATTATTTACTTAATCTCAACATACTCCTCACCTTAATTTTTTATTTTACCTTTCTTTTCCATACACCAAAACTTGATTAGTCTCATGCTTCTAGTCTTCATCTTACCTTGAGTACATAGATCCCTGAAAAGGCTTTTCAGTGGTTTTGAGGTCAACTTTAAAAAGCTCTAGAACACCAACCACATCATGACAATGCATTCCACACTTCCCCCTATACTTATACCAATCACCTCTAGTATAAAGACACAAAATCAATCATCTTACATTGATATTTTGACAAGAAACCAACTCAGCCACTTTGGCATTGCTCTAAATCCCTTTTTTAGTGTTTAACAGACATATTACGATGAAATAATGAATTTATGAGACACATAATGCTTGTACTTGGAAGAGACACCTAAAACATGCCTCAAAATCGTTAAAAAAAATAAATTCAACCTTTAATAGGTACAAATACATGCTCCCATGACTAATCTAAGTCATACATATCATCTTACAGATGTAGAATCTCCTTTTCATATCATTGTACACTACTATCATCAAGACATCAACCTTACCTTCAAATATATCTTCAAATTTTTCAAGAGACTTACATTTATAGCACATGAATACACCAAAATCACCTTCAATAAGTAAACATATGTACTCCCCCTATCATGAAGGCTCCCTCACAACTTTGGGTATCATTTTGATCTTCTCATATACTTATAGCAACAAATTAGACCACTTAAGTTTTGTGACATATCATATTGGCCCCAAGATAGAAAAACATACTAAGTCAATTTTTTCCTCACAGTCATACTCATATTGATAAACTTGTAAGGGCAATTAAAACATCATTAAACCTTCATATAAAACTTGCATCATGCCAAAACAACATCTACAGCCCTATAGGATGTTGAATATGGAACAAGATGACCAATCTCAGTCAACAAGACATACCTTTGATTCATTTAAGATGGCATACTCATTCCATACCATGTAGACAAGGTTGAGATCAACTTAACATACTAAATATGGATTTTTCATACCTTTATCTCTTGTGGAAGCACCATATTATACCTTTCTCACACTCTTCAACCTTGTAGCTAGATATTTGGCTCAAGACACAAATAAAAGCATTAAACAAGCTTATTCCAACCTTCAAACTTCATGACCAATCATTGATCATTATTTCACTTTTACCATGATAGATAGTTATTAACCACTTCATGAGATATCATATCATTCATCTTAATCCTATAGAAGCACATACTCTGCCTTTATATGTACCCAACACCAGTAGCAATTTTTCTTACTCGTGAAGTCACAAATTGACCAAACTAATCCTTTCATTCATGAGACCAGATTCTCTTCTCAATGTAAGACCTTTATATCCCTTCCACATTCGTATACTCATGCTCTTTGATATTCGGACCTATCAAGTATAATGCACACCAATTACCAAAGTTGTAGATACTCAAAAACAAATCAATGTGACCCACTTTTACCATATAGCCATCAATACTTCTTCATTGATACTTCACATATGAATGAGATGATACATGAATAACCATATTTTTTTATGTAGGACATAATCTTAAGATCATTATATCCATACAAAAGTTTTTACTAACCTCAGAAGATACAAAATAGAAATTTATAGGCTTGTACCAAGACAAGTCACAACTCATAATGCTCTAAGAATACACATGATAAAACATTCATAAAATTTTACCTTCTTATGACCATCTAACACTTTTCAATAGTTCCACATTATTATTGATGTCTCAAAATCTCTGAGAAACATTAGAAACTTCACTATACCTTCTTCTCATCACTGATTTGCATACACAACCCACAAGCCCTTGAAACACTGAAAACATATCTATTGTTCAAAGCATTCATTTTCACAGAAGAACCATACCAATTTTGGACACCCATTAGGCCATATTTCTTAATCTATAAGCCTTTTATCATGTATTTGAGGAAAACATACCCATTTTTCACATTCTTCCCTTATCAATTAGGTCTTTAGCATTCTCACTGTTAATTCACAATATTATCAAAGATCCCAAAGAATCTAAACAACTTCAAGGTTTGAAGCCACATGAATCTTGGGATCCACACTGTCTAGAGGATTTTTACAAGTTTTGGACTTTCAAATCCACCATTAGCCCCTTCAAACTCCTTTTTCTCTTAATACCACTCAAAAATCAATATTGAGACCCAGTCAAGGAAGAGAAACTACATAAATGCATAAATTTTGATTTCAAGATTTCAAACCAAACAATTAACACTATAGAAACATCTCTTAATGTCTTGACCACTCTTTATCATGATATGGAATCATAAGTACCACTTTCTTACCTGATGCCACCTTGGTTTTCACCTCACCTAATTTAACTACACCACTGCCACATACCACATTTGAATTGATGGTCTGATCAAGTCACCATTTTGATGACCCAAAACATATGCAAACACACACTGAGAAGCATTTGCACCCTTTGAAACTCATGACTTAGGACATACTAATACACAGACCAATATTTATCATTAAAAACTCATGATGACCAAAATAGACTAATCAAGAAGAATGAATCAACTATGACCCTTGATCACCTTTAACTAGCTTCTGAGAGACTTTCATAACATCACAAAAATTGTAAACTCATAGACACACTTGATACATGCACTTATTTCTCATGAAAAACTCGAATAATTCATTCATAACTCATAATTGAGAATTAGAGATACCACTGACCACCATACAAGATGTTGGGCCTTAAAATATTGGTTAAGTACTAAAGGGTATGCACGCGCATGACCAGTGAGAAGAAGGGAACTCAGGGAAAATCATGTAGGGAAAAGAGGTTTAAGAAGGTTTTAGGTGAAACCAGGGCGCGCGTGGAAGGAAAAACCAGAGATCAATGGACTTATCCATATTTGGCATTCTAAAGACATTTGAGGGAAAATGTGAGGACCTAACTAGGCATGATGAGTGGATAAGGTGTCAGTCTGGAACCTTAGAGGTCAAGAAAAGGATATTCCATACAGGTAATATTCCTATAAGACATCATTACAAAGAGTGGATTGTTTTCAAAGGGATAAGTATTCACCATTGGAGGACCACATTGAAACTTGGCATGTGATTTTTTCATAAGAGAAGGCATGGCTGTGGGTGTTGATCCTATAAAATAAATGATCGAACTAGAGAAAGGATATAGATCAAACAAGGAGAGGGAGAGAGGAGAATGCAAGAGATGGATAGAGGGAATGCATCAAGAGTAAGATGTTGAGTAACAGAGTGTTCTAGGATTTAGAGCACTTAGTGATGAGGGTTGTGAGGGATGTCATGAGCCCCTGTATGGCACTAAGATCTATAATAAGGGTTAAAATGGAAGGGTATATCTAGGATCTCATGCAAGGGAAGATCTATGGGAGTTGTACCTCTATCATTTAACATGTTTGGTCTGTGATGACCTATTTTGATTGTAATATGGCTATCAGAACTATTCTAAATGAATATATATATAAGGGTTCATTATGCATATCATGCTTAAGGGTGTAAACCATCATATTATATGACTACCATGGCTTAGATTTGGTTTATTATGCTTATTATGTTGTTATTAAGTTTTTGTAATACATTGATGTGTGGATTTGTAATTTGTCCCTTCCAATTTTCTTTTAACTAAGTAAATGTACTTCTCATTATGTAATTCATCCTCCATTAATGGTGAAACCTTCTCATAATGATCACATAAAGGAGGGGCTTGACACCCGTGCATGCCTTAAGGGAGTGCCCAGTGCCCGCTGGGTGATAGGCTGGCGTGCCTAAGGTTAGAAAGTAGTATTCAGGGTAAATAAAATTACAACATCTTGGTTCTGTTGTCGGGACCTATTTTTGAAGTTACTTTAATAATGATGTGTGATGATAGAACACTTGATGTTGGATAGTGTCAAATCATGGTTAAGAGCACAGAGGATGAGTTTTCTTAGATATTTAGTACTAGGCCTGAGTTTTATGTGCGTAAATGGGTAGAAGAGCACCTGTATCACAATTTTTATGGGACCTTCTTTTGTTTCTTTCCAGTGGAGTTGTATGAATGGATTTCAGTGTATGCATCTAAATCAATCTGGTACTATAGATCTCACGTGTGGGCCCAAGTTAAGTATCAGAGGTTGCAAGATGTTGATCTGACTTGGACACATGTTTTTTATCATTAGCGGAGAAGGGTGTTAACCGGTTATACCCTAGAATATGTTATTTCTATGTATTCTTGTATGGAGGTTACTGATTTTGAGTTCTTAAAGGAGCCTAGAGGATCATTTTTTCATGTTATCCCCTTAGCTATAAATATCCTGATAATTCCACTAAGTCTGGAAGCATTTCCTATGGTTGGCTAAGCTTCTTTTGAGTGTTGGGTGAGGAAACTAGGGTGGAGGAAGATGGCAGACCTTAAGGATGAACAAGAGAGGGAAAAGATTCGACTCAAGTATAATGAAGCACGTGAGAGGGAGTTATGTAGACAATGTGAAGTCGCAGGAGTGATGGATTCATGGAGGCATATGTTGTGGTAAGGAATTGAGGTTCACGCAAAGGACGTGAAGCCTAAGTAGTTTGTTCTACCTCATCTTGGTAAGCTCGGGAGAGAGACCTCTTCCTATTCTGATGAGACCTCATCACTTAGAGAAAGGAGAGTCATCGGTGTGCATTTCAATCCACTTTGTGACAAACCCCTAGTGCTTAGTTTTCCAAATCCATAGATAAGTATTGCTAACCCGGTTGGTATTGGTGAAAGTAACTTATCAGCACCTAAGAGATATAACTTTCTTGGCACATCTATGGATGCACAATCATTTCCTATGTTTGGAGGTATATTGTCTAGAGTGGCATTTGGAAAAAGTACGGGTACACAAAGCTTGCGTATCACATCTGGAAGTGATGTGGGAAACACATCTGGTAGCGGTGCAATATCACATACTATTGGCGTGTAGTTCAGCGTGATATTGGGGACACTCGGCATTACCACTTCAGGGCCTTTACCTTTAGTGGGAGGTGGATCTAGTGGAATAAGAGCTAGTGGACCTGGTGGACCTGGCAGATCTAGAGGATCTGGTGGATCAGGGGGAGTAGGCCCTGGTGGATCTAGTGGACTTGATGGTGGAGGTAACACCAAAGGGAATCAAGGTTTTGGATCAGGTAGACACGGGCCTCAATCACCTCAACAAGTATTTTTTGAAATGTCCTTACATCTACTAGAATAAAAAGGTGTTGAGGATATTACAGAGCATGTACATAAGTTTGATCTATTATTGTATGCGAAGGGGGTCACTACCTCGAAATGAAAGGCAAGTTAGTTTGTAACAACATTGTAAGGACACATGCATAGTTGGTATCAGAAGTATGACCCCCACTAGATAGTGGTAGATTAGACCGTGCCAAGGAATTCCTTCTTAGATAAATTTCATATCCCTAAGTTTGAATAGAAGAGCATTAGCATGCTGAAGGAGATTCAACAAGCTATGGAAAAGAATGTGTGGGAATATGACATGTGTTTTAAGACTCTCTTATCAAAACTATCTTATGATATTCATCCCTCTCAACATGCTCAAGTGTTTGTTAGAGGGTCGATAACACCTTTTAGGAGAGAACTTTCACACAAGACTTTCAAAGACCCATGTGAGGCCTTGGAGGATACCCTACACGTTGTGGCTATTGGAAGCATGGATACTAATGTTATCCCTTTTCTTGAAGCTTAGATTATTGCAATGGAGAACTAGCTGGAGAAGTTATCTATGAACTCAGTGCATGAGACTCGCAGTGGCCTATGGTGCAAAAATTATGAGGTAAAGGAGCATATAATGGAAATTTTTCCTCAGAGATTGGTACATGTCATGATAGTGAACTGTGAGATTTTCCACGGAGATCATGATGCAAGTAAGTGTCCACTACTGTAGCTCATGATCCATAAGAACATGTGTTGCTATTGAAATATTTGCACCTCTACTACTCATAACACTAAGGATTGTAGATTAATTGACTAGATACATGATGTCATTGATATTGAAGTGTGCCAAACCAACCTCGCAAAAAATTCCAAGGATTATGGTCGTCACTATGAAGGGCATATAGATGGAGGGGCGTGTGGAAGAGGTTTCTAAGGAGCATTTCATGGTTGTGGCAACTGTGGAGGAAGAATAAGTGAGTTCCCATGTGGAACATGTTACAACTGTGGATCTACAGAGTACTATAAGTGCAAATGCCCTGATCTTTTACAATTATCTTGGTGTGGAAAGAAGCGCAAGTATAAGGAGTTTCCAGAGCTATTTGAACATATGAGCTAGCAACACCAGAAGGACAAAGGTATCGAAATGGTAAGCATAGAAAAGGCCAACACATAATGGATTCCAAGGCTTGCACATAAGTCATAGCTAGATCTTGTACTAGTGACGATGTGAGATGAAGTTGTGCACGTTAGGGAGACACCAAGGTAGAAACTGTTGATTATAAGAGAAGAGGTGGTGTATGATAAGTATCATGACCCTACTCATCAGAAGAGGTGTATCAAGAGACCGTGGATGTAATTTGAAACCAACAAGGAGAAATTCAATGCCTAAAGTAGCATTCAAGGAAGTTAGAACAAAGGAAGAGAGTTGAGTCTCTGAAGAAGGATCTGGATGAGGTTAGGAAAGTATGTAAAATGCTGAGGCAAGAGAATATAATTCCTTTCTTATTGGAATGGTTATGGGAAAAATTACCACGCACTAGAGCAGAGCATGAGAGGTAATTTTTACATGCTAACCTTCCTCCCCACAGCCTCGATTATGATAAGGATATTACCTTGAATGCAGTTGTGGATGGGTGGCTCCTAAGTAATATTATGATTGACACATGTGCAAAAGTCAATGTTCTCACCTTGGACACCTGGAACCAAATGGGGAGGCCCCCATTATAGCCATCTTCAAATGTTCTGTATATGGCCAACAAGACAAAGGAAATGACCATTGGTTTTTTTAAATATGTTGTTATCACTATCCAAGGGGAAAATTTCATTGGATATTTTGAATTCTTGGTGTTAGCCAAGGTGGACAACTTTCCAGCATTACTTGGGTGCCCTTGGTATTACAAGAACAATGTTGACCTATGGTTCAATAAATGGTACATAACCTTTGAGATCAATGAAGAACGGGTAATCATCCCCTTGACCAATGGGAATTTAGCACCCTATACTGAGCCCTTAGGATAATAAGTTCTTGATAGGATCTATGTGTGCTCTATCAGGGACTTGGAGGTGATTAATCATATAGAAAGAGTTATTCAGTTCAAATATGCTTAATCTATGAGTGATACCACTAGTGTAGCATGTGAAAATTGGGGACTTATGAGTTAATTGGGTAGCAATAGAGAGGATTTGTTACAAGAGTAAAAAAGGAACACTTATTTAATTTCCTGGGAGGAAAGAAGTTGCCAAGCTATTCTAGAGGAGCCAACCCTGATGTCTTCTTACAAGAAATGGAGACTCAATGGAAAAGTGAGATCAAAAGAAGAACGATGCTCAGTTATAACTTACTCGAGACCACTTCACCTTAGTGGGGGACCCATCGTGATAGCCTTCTAGAGTGGCATGAAGTAAGAATTGTGTTGTCTGTAAGGTTTTCCTGGAGCAATGCACCCACTATCATACAATACTATTATAGGAAGGAACCCACCTTGTTTCACGTCCAAGCATGTGAGATGGCCTAGATGGAAGGTGTGGAAGCATTGCCACATTATTTAAGGGTGCATAAGTTGTACTCCACTTTACAAGGTTATGCATGCATGGTACATTCACTGAGAGATGCACCATCAGATAGGAAATTTGTAGGAGTTGAAGGCTGACCTCCTTCAAGATTTTGAATATCGAAGCACCAAGCCATCGGTGGATGAGGTGTTGCATGTTTTTAAGTGCCTTACGATGGGAGATAGTACAATGGAAGAGGATAGAATATTGAAATTATTATGTGAACCTGGTTTGGAAGTGTGCTTTGATGAGCAAGAATCAGAAAAGATACAATTTGAGTGCATATGCATGGAGAAAGAGAAGGGAAAAATGGTCTATGTGATAGATGGTGAAGAGGTGGAAAATTTGGATGCTAACCATACTAAAGGTATGCATGAAGTTATGGATAGTGTTGATGAGCAAGTGCGCACCTACTATCAACCCCTAAAAACCAAAAAGGTTAAAATTGGTTTGCAGGTCGAACCTAAGGAGGCTACTATTGGGGGCTATTGGTCAAAAAAGGAGGTTTCAAAGATCATTGATCTATTATGTGAGTTTTAGGAATTATTTCTATGCGGGTACCATGATCTTAAAGGTGTCCACCACTCCTTGGGGGAGATGAAAATAAATTTTAAGGAAGGTGTGTGCCCAATTCGGAAGAGACCTTATCGAATGAATATGAATCTTCACATTAAATTCAAGGGGAAAATTGACAAGATGATTTTATTAGGCATCATCAAATCCATTGAGGAATCAGAATGGATAATTTTTATGGTCATCAGCATTAATAAGGATGGGAGGATAAGGATATGTGTTGATTACAGGGATTTAAATGTGGTATGTGTTATCGACCCTTTTCCAACCCCCTGCACTGAGGATATCCTGGAAGGAGTAGCTAGGCACAAGATCTATTCTTTCACAAATGGATTCTCAGGATATCATTAAGTTAGAATCGCAAAGGAGGACCAAGAAAAGACAACTTTTGCCACTAAATAGGGAATTTTTTCCTACACGGTCATATTGTTGGGATTAAAGAATGTGTCTGTTGTGTTTTTGTGCATAGTGGTCCATGCATTTTAGGATTTTATCTATAATTTTCTTCAGTTCTACCTTGATGAATGGACAGTGAATGGACTTGTGAAAGACCATTGTGACAATCTGAGGTTGATGTTTGAAAGATGTTGGTAGTTGAGGATATCCCTCAACATTAAGAAATGTGTTTTTGCTACTCCATTTGGGAACCTTCTGGAGCATATCATATGTAAGGAAGGATTTCTCATAGATCCTGCCAAAGTTTTTGTTATTGTGGGATTGGGGGAACCTACCAGCCAAAGCACACTACATGGATTCCTTGGGCATATGAGTTACTCCCAGAAATCTATTAAAGGGTATGCCAAGATCATCGTGCCACTGGAGGAGTTACTAAAACACAAAAATACATTTCATTGGGGAGAGGCGCAGTAGAAGACATTTGATGCATTGAAGAATAATCTTATCACTGCACCCATATTATGCTTTCTTGTTTGGGATAAGACATTACATGTACATATTGACTCTTTGGTAATGGTGATTGGGAAAATATTAGCACAACCTGGAGAATGAATTATTAACCACCCCTTTTGTTTTGCTAGCAGAAAGTTAACACCAGCGGAGCATAACTATACTACTACTGAACGTGAAGCACTATTAATGATCTATGCGCTATACAAATTTAGGAAATATTTGTTGGCAACACCCTTCATATTCTAAAAAGACCACATGGCATTGAATTAATTAGTGAACAAGCCCATTTTACAAGGGTGCATATGTTGGTGGGTCTTGTTGTTTCAAGAGTTTGAGTTTACAATCATCGTGAAACTAGGAAAGAGTAACTTAGGACCTGACCATTTATCAAGGATCTACTCAGGGGAGGATGCGTAGAGCATTGAAGATATAATTCCAGATGTATAACTATTTAGATTGTGGTGCAATCCCTCTAATTTGGAATATATTGTTGTGTTTCTCAAAATGGGTGTGGCATCGGAGGGAATAAATACTCTGGAAAGAAATCAGTTATCCATACGTGCCACACCCTACATGTTAATTAGTGGAGACTTATACAAGCTAAGTTGTAATGAGGTTTTGTTTCGGTGTGTGTTAGAACATGAATACATTGCAATCATGGAGGAATTACATGGTGGGATTGCAGATAGACACTACGCAAGGAATGCAACTACATGGAAGATCCTTTTAGCAAGTTTTTTGTGGGAAATAATTTATAAAGATTGTATTGAGTTTTGCAAGGCCTGTGACCATTGTCAGTGCCTTGGAAAACCAAGAAGAAGAGATGAGATGTCATTGATACCAATAGCTATCACAGAACCATTTGAGAAGTGGGTGATTGATTTTATAGACCAATTTCACCTCCCGCATGGAGGATTGGTTCACACTATATCATTACCTGTATTGACTACTTAACAAGGTGGGAAGTGGAAACTCCTACAAAGGATTGCATAGTGGCAACACTAGCTAGGTTCTTATGGTAAAATATAATTACTGGATATGGATGTCTACTAATTTTAGCAAGTGATAGGGATACTCATTTATTAAATGAGATAGTCAAAATCTTATTCATAGAATTCATGGTATCCCACAACAAGACTACCCCATATCACCCATAAGTTAATGGAACTGTTGAGGCATTTAGCAAAATTCTTGGTCACACATTAACCAATATTTTTTATTTGGGAAGAAAGGATTAGGATGATAAAGTTTTTTTTATGTTATGGTCATACCAAACTACTTATAAAATATTTAACAAGGCCACACCTTTTCAATTGGTGTTTGGCATGGAAGCAGTGTTACTAATTGAATTCATATTACCATCACTGCATATAGTACATGTAAGAGGGTTATCTGATGAACAAGTGCTTGATGAGAGGATCAATAAGTTAATGTAGGTAGATGAAAGGTGGGTTATTTCCCGCTAGAGTTAGAAAATAGAAAAATTCAAGCAGAAGGCACAGCATGATAGACACATCAAGAACAAACAATTTGAGGTTGGGTAGATGGTTCTATTATATGAATCCAAGTTTTTGTGTCATCCTAGGAAAATCAAATTCCATTGGATGGTCAGATACATTGTATCATATATACTTGATTCAGGTGCTTTCCAGTTACAAGCACTGGATGGAACACGGTTACCAAGCCATTTCAATGGGAGTAGGTTGAAGCCCTACTATAAATAAGCCTTCCTTATATGCATAAATAAGGAAGTATTTCCATTTATCCTAGAATTTCCCTTAATGCTTCTCCATTCTTTGTGTTTCCCCTTCTTGTTTCTTGTTCCCTTTTCATTTGTTATGTGTGTGTTGTGCGCTAGTAGCCACTTATTATTTTCAAAATATATATATGTGCGGAGGACAATGAATATGTTTTTGTGTGGGGTGGAGTAATGTGAAAAATAATGGAAGTTGGTAGTAGAAGTTTTGTTTTGATGGCCCAAATTAAAGGATCAAAAGCATGTAGTTTGGAAGAGCACACATAGAAAAGGTGGACATAAGGATTTTGGAAGACCACATACAAATATGAGAATCATATGAAAATCATGAGGTAGGCGATGTCAAAATTCAAGGTTAGGATAGAAGAAGTTCCTTCAATACTATAAGCACATGCGAAAGGATATTCGGTCAGTAAGGATTTTTATGCGCCAGAAGATTGAAGGAATTTTCACATAGAATTGGGTGCACGGGGTAAAAATCACTGAAGATTGGCTTAAGAAGAAAAATCCACCTTTATTGCAAAGGTACAATGCTAGGTGGCATTGTATTTATTCTGGAAAAGAAGCAAAAACTATTAGTATAAGGTCGGGGTACATTATCGTTACCTTACAATTGTGATATCAAAGAACTCTTATGAACTAGGGCATCCTTGAGAAAAGTTGTGTGAAAGATGGTTGTGAAGATCTAAGTGCATAGCTAGTTTGATCAGTGAACCATGTAGGAAAATCAATACACGGGCGTCAGAAAGAGGGTTGTAGGAGTTTTCAAATCCCACAAGTGAATATGTCAGCTTGTGGATGGAAGGGGTTTTTCAAGTTAGGGTTCCACAACTAGGGCACATGATTGAAGGGAATTTTTGTGTAAGAGTAGAGCCAGGATCAAGAGAAAGGACTTTGAGTAACCCGACAAGAGAAATGGAACCAAGGAAAGTAACCACTGTTTCACCAAATAAGGGGAAGGGAAAAGGGAAACAAGTTGTTTCAACTAGCTTTAATGAAGAATGGTATGCAGAGATGTAATACCCAGATAGTGTATTGCTTAGAAAGGAATGGGTGTCTCATGTTAGAAACAAGGCCATAAGCGACTACAACTATCGAACAAGCACCATGGAGAACGAGATGGCATTAGAATTGGTTCACCCTACAAACAAAAGGACACTAGATGGAATACCTATCTACAATGATGAAGTGAAGGTAAATATGGAGAAGGTCAGGTTATTGAGACTCTATGATTTTCCCTATTTTTGAAAACTTGAGTGGATTTACCAGTAGTTAATGTCATATGTACATGAAGATCATTTCTACTTCGAAAGATACAGGATACGGATAACTCCCCAACTAATCTCTAAATTTACTGGTCTTACCTGCGAGGGAGATTCATTTAATGATGACTTAGACAAAAAGGAGGCCATCAAGAAGATTGTGGAATCCTATGACTACAAGAAGGGGTCATGGTACTTAACATCTCTATGATTTATGACCCAGTAATGAGGATGGTCATGCACCTAGTTACCAAGTTGAATGGGAAATAAAGGTGGACACTAAATAAACAAGGCATGGGTTGAATCATATTCTAGAAAATTTCAGAAGGGACCATTTATAACTTGTTCACCTGTTCATTGTAGAAGATATCATCAATGTCGTTGCAATGCAATGGAGATAAGATATCATGTTTGGAAATGTCCTCCTTCTCACTCATCTTCTTCTCAGAAATTAGAGTGCCCGATGGGACCAGATACATTTCATATAGGAGTATCCAGATGAAGAACCCCTCACCTGCCATGAAGAGGTTTGAAAAATACACATGTGACACCATGATGGCTCACCCACAAGGCATGCACTAGGAAGAAATGGTACAAACGAATATGCATGACACATTCTAGAGAGTTAGTGGAAGGATTCCTAGAACAAGTTACCTATTTTACTAGTAGATGTAGAAGATGAGTTCGTTATATATCTAACACTTTTGCATTAGAAGGTTCACTTTTTCAGATGGGACGCTAAGAGTCCCATGGTGTAAATTTCCCTTCTCCTTCGCCGTGTAAGTATTTCCAAGCAGGGGTCAATCTCTTCGAGGAAGCTAAAATATGTTAAGGTTCGACCTTAGAAAGGTAGTCCAAGGACCACCATAATTTTTGAAGAGAAGACTTTGGTATACCCCAAGAAGTGCGCTTATGTGGAGAAGTATGTCTCCCATAATGTGCATATAATGAAACCTATAACATTACCTATTGCTAGAAGAACTGCAGCAAGGTTATACCTATGCATAAGGATGAAGTATGAGAAGGGAGCTTATGTTGAGAATGATGTATATTTCCTAGAAGACCCCACCTTAAAGAAGAATGTTGCACCAAGGAAAAGGGAGAGAGAGGATGCACCTGAGAAAAAGGCACCAAGTATACAAACAGCATAATTTGTAGGCATGCAGGAGTCCTGTTACATTCCCATTTAAAGACTTTAGAAACAAGGGGAAAAAATTTTTTATTTATTTTACATAATGTTCATTGTTCTAAATAAATCATTATTTAGAACAAACATTCCATGCCAATCAATCTCAAATAGATAACCATATGCATCTATAAATGACTCAGTGATCATTTCACTGATCTATTCTATTCATTTCATAACTCGATAATCTACCAATCTATTTATTTCATAAATCTAAGTATTGAATACTTATCGTATACTTGGTTTTTCCTACCCTAAACCGGGTACTGAGTGATCTGTTAAAAGAACATATCTGAATATTTGTTACTAATATTCATCTGATATCACGTTGCTTTAAAATTGGTGACATAGGAAAACACAACCAGTAGCTTGCGATACTTTGGCCAAATATTTACAACATACTTTGTATGTCACTATTCCTAGATGACATACTCGTCATTTTGGAATACATCCTTCACCTCACTCCTCTATTATCATGAATGGTCTTTACTGACTACCATCAGTCCACTTGCCCAAAGTTTAACCCTAGCCTTGGTTAGAAACATAAATCATTATAGGAAGATGCTCACAATGACTTAGGTATATGGGCATTCTTGGTTGACCTAAGTCAACTGGATGTGCCAAGGTACCTTGAGCCATTAAAATCTACTACCTATCCTAAACATGCCACTAATTTGACCATAGAGAGAAACTAAGTTCATGTCCTTATTTGAGTGTAGATCTAGATGATCAATGTAGAAGGGTGTTGCCACATGTCAACTGCAACATTGTATCCTCGAGAAAACCCTAGTCTTCTCGAAGGTATAGTCCTACAGTTGGCATTTGTGCCAACATCCTACAGAAACTATCTCATCAAGATGTACATACCCCAAGGAGGTTATTAATATTTAATTAATTTGGATTATAAAATAGATTACAACATCCATGTTAAACCCTAATCCAACACTCCTTAAGTTCTTGTTCTATACTTGAATCAATTAAGCATTAAATAACTTCCTTTAACTCATGATTGCTTTTCAATGTTCATTTATTTAGTTTAACAACAATTAACCAAAATAGGACAGCAATATCATAAGTTCCATTAAATATAACTTAAGTCATTCAAAGAAGGTGTAGCAACCAAATAGGTTCAACCTAGAGTAGACTTTATAGGGAAATGAAGTCTAATGATTTACAATCATATCACCATTCTTTAGATTACATTCCTTTTAGCAAGGAAGAACCTTCCTCTACTTGATTAAGTGTTAGGGTTTGTCAAACCCTTCTTATCTTTCACAAACTCTATAGTTTTATTGCATATTCATTACACATTCCAATACTATATTAGAATTGTTTAGATAAGATTGTTAACTTATGCAACTTAACAAGTTCCATCTTATTAAGGGAGATTAAACTAATTCCCTTTTATCTAACTTATCAAGTTTATCTGAATTAAGCATATAACAGATATAAATAATATCATCAAGATAGGAATTCCATTTTTTTCATAAATACAAGATAGTTTACATAACCAATACAAGTAAATCTCCAACATTGAATTCTTCATTATAAATTTATTCATTTACAAGACTATGTATTTCAGGCATGTTGTATAAAAAACAGCCTCCATTCCAAAAATAATACAACTTCTCTTTTTTAATACAATTCAATAATGAATCCAAACTCGTTACATAAGGTTCAAAATTAAATAAATCAATATAACATGAAAGTTCGTGTCTTCTTTAATCACTTACGATGTCCATCTGCAAAATTGCTAGCACGGGTTAGTTCAATGAACTGAGCATGATAAGCACTAAGCATTAAAGTAAAGTGCATTCCACTAATTTCTTCATTAAACAACTTTGCTTTCATGAAACAATTGATAAACATCATGCAAATAATCATAAGTAATAACATCTAGAAATAAGTATAATTAATAAATCTGAATTTACTTTTAAGAAAGGAACATATTATAATCTATAACATCACAATTATACCACAAGACTTAATTGATCTTATCAATCACTTTTAAATAGTAAACAATTCTTGTCATTAAATTATTTTATAAATTATTAAGGATAGAAGGATTGATTTAAATTTTTCCAACCTACAAGGAGTTAGTTACAACATATCTGATATTAGTATGATTCATCTTTCCATATAAACAAAGAAGAAAATCAAATAATGAGAAGTTCGATCAATGAACTTATCAGTCAACAAAAAAAGGATCTCAAACCAACAAGGACCTAAACCATATTTCATTTCATTTATACTATGAAATGAAATCCATTATTTAATACAAACTTAGAAATTCTTAAGCTAGTTCCCACAAGAGAACTCAAAACTGAATGCACAGTCAAAGCATGCATACTCTCGATTTCCACTGAAGATTTACAAACTAATTACCTCTTTTCATTCACTAAGCTCAAGTTCAGATTGCATTCTCAAAATGAAATTCTCAGTACTATCTCTAAACAGCATACTGTCCCCAAGAGATCATAATCTCTTCTCTGACTAAAACTAAGATATTTGTTCAAAGAGCCCAACAAGGAAGAGAAATACGCAACAATGCAAGATAGACAAGGGTCTATAAAACTCATAGACCCAAGGACTGAATTTCCAAGGACTGAATTTCCAAGCATTCTGAATAGGGATATTGTATCCCTGAACTAGATGAAAGGTCAAACAAGAGTAACGAACCAAACAGTTCGTCAAAGACAAATACTGTCGCAACTTCTTCCAACACGACTAAACAGAACCACCACAAGATTATTGAGTTCCATAAAAATCTTATGACAAGTAATAATTTCTCAACATCAAAGATAGAAAGGAAGTAAGTAATTCATTCCATAAACCTCTACAACTGATACAACTGTCCCATAACAGAACGCAGTTCTAGTTGCAATTATTTCTAAGAATAAAATAGTCAATTTTTCCCACAAGAAATACGTACGCTTAGAGCAGATATGAATATAATACACTCCTTAATTCACATGCCCCGTCTAGTTCAAAAACATGGTGTAGTCTAAAAGATAGAATTAAAACAACCATTCCTTCTCAAAATCAAAACAAAGGAGGCCTTAAAGAAATTACACAGTCTGTTCTGACCAAAAAAAACTCACAAGACCCCTTCCAACAAACTTTATTAAATGAGACTGAAGTTTTTTAATTCCTAATACCCCCCCTAAACTCCATCTCAGAATACTTGTAAATATACAACACGTCGATTTCCAAATACAAAATCAAAACAACCAATCAATGGAATACCTATACTAATTCAAATACAAGCTTTGTGCACAAGTTCTAACAACACAAGCTCAAATATGAGTTCAAAATGGAATCCCATGGCCCTAATAAAAGCTTAGAATAAACACCAACACCCTATTATGGGTTTAAGCCTTCTGTTTCCCTAAGGAAGAATAAAACCTCAGTTAAGAGCTTAAGTACAGGGCACAACGCAACAACACAATAGTGAATTCAGTATTCATAAGAATTGTATACAAGTTCAGTTGTTGAATACGAAGATTCAACCAAGGTTCAAAACAATCTCAAATAAAGTTCAAACACAGTCACAAACAAGCTTAGAACACATGGGTCCTATTATAACTCCCCAAACAAACTTAAATAGAGATACAAGCCAACCAAACAATACAGTCAGTTCAAAATGGCCTAAGGAGCTTCTACTTCTAGCTCACAAAACGCAAGTCTAAATAGAGATTCAGAACCCAACAAGAAATAAGCCCGTTCGATCAACATTCGTCTCATATGATAGAAACAAAGTTTCAAATACAAACTACAGAGTCCAATAGAGCTTCAAGTATAGGTTACAAAGTTCCAATACAAATCACATGCAAACCTTTAACAACCAGTACATAGAAAGTTCCCAAAAACTGTCAATAACAACAAAGGATTCACATTCCAAAACCCACATAATGTTCAAGAATACATGCAAGTAAATAACTAGATACATCATGCAAATATAAAATTTCCAGTGAGTAGAATTGTTTTAATGAATCATTTAGAAGAAATCAAGAAATATTAATGGGTAGAGCCTATCATACCTGATAGTGCCTTTGTCGATTCGAAGAAGACTTCCAGCCGAATTTCCAACACCTCTTCTTTTCCAAACAAGATCAAACAACCATAATATTTTTCCACAATACCACTTATACATTCCTTGAACCGAAAATAGCTTAGAGAATTTAAAAATAGCCACTAAGTGGAGATCAAACTATTGGTTCGAAGAACTAGATAGCTCTATGCAGAGAAAAAATTAGAAAATGTGCAAAACAAAACAACCCCAAACAAATCCGCCAGCATGCCTTCCAATATGGTTTGCTTGCTAGAACCGAGGAGAATTAATGACATTAATTTGCACATTCCCTCTTGTCTCTCTTTGCCACCACCATACAAAGTTGGTGTGACCAAAACAAATTTCAACATGCATTTCCAAACTTAGTGATGCCTCCACGTAGGTTCCACTAACTTTCACTAGCCCCTGCCAAACTGGAAGTACTTACATGCATTTAAAACCAAATAAAAATCAAATCCCAATAAAAAGCTTAGGAACAGCTGCTTATTTCCCCACTTATCAATGACCCATAGGTCCCCTTTCATATCCCATTAGTTTAGGATAAATAGAATTTTCTTAGGTTAGATCTTAGGTTAGTTTAAAATATATGACCTTAGGATATAACCCACAATTAAATAGATCGCCACCCTAGGTTAGGTCTTAGTTTAACTAAATACAATAAGTTAGAAATAACTTCAAATCCCTTATGTTATTTCCTTCATACTAAATTATTGTTAACAATCTAGGTTAGGATATAATCCCACGTAAAGTGGTGTAGAAAGAGTTAGGAAGGATTTACCTGAGTCTCGAATCTCTTTAGGATAGGTCTTAGAGATATAGGACACATTTTTCTCTCTTTCCCCAGAATCCTATAGCAGGTTTCCCCTAATGCCATTAAGCGCCCTGCAAGGGTCAATCAAGAAGAGCCGAGCACAACACAAAATAGAATGCAATCACAGTCCTTCAAGATAGTAAATAATTTGTAACAAACACAAGTTCAGTTCGTTAAGTCTCTTAATCAATGAATGTCAATTTTTCATTCAGTTTATATAAGAAGATTTAAAACATACCTTGGATCAATGGAATTGATCCAAGGATGAGTCCTATTGTAAAGGATAAGTTTGTAACCATTCATACCAGATTACAACTTTAATCATAAGAACTGAAATAGATTATTGCAAGCAACAGCATACCATCCCTACAATCAAATAGCATAAATGATTTATCCATATCAAGCATGATCTTCAGCAGTCAAAAGAGCACATCTTTATCAATAAAATCACATGTCAACACTTAAATGCAAAGGAGGAATATAACAATTGTCAAGGGTGTTACATGCTTCCCTCCTAAAAAGAATCATCGTCTCAATGATTACCGCATTTTATTCATTACATTTAGGATAATCAATTTTCATTCACTTTCTTATCATATGTTTGCAACAGTATCTAAATTTTAAGTTTCAGAAATTAGCATTAAATAGTTGTTTATTCAAAACAAATAAATATCTTCCCAAAACTGGCATACTTATTGTATTATAAAGATAAAATCACAAATTATTTTATCAGTCAATAGATTCAATTCTATTCAAATAGATATGGAAAAGCATTTTTCATATCGTCCAGGTTTTCTTAGGTTGCACTTTCTTCATTAAACTGGTCCCACTGGACCTTGCATTGACTTATCTCATGATTTCTTAAATGCAACTCGCGAGTTTCAAACACTCGTATGGGTTTAACCACAATTATTCCTGGGTCTTGGACCTACAAGGAATTCCAATTTAACACATGTGATAAATCTGAAACGTATTTCTTAAGCAAATAAATATGGAAAACATCATGCATTCATGATAAAGCAGGAGGTAATGCTAAGCGGTAAGCTACAGGGTTGATTACTTCAACTATCTCAAAAGGTCCCACATAACGAGGTGATAACTTGGCAGCCTTGCCAAAAGTTATAGAGATATTTTTTGGTTTGACCCGAAGAAAGACTTTCTCACCAAGTTCAAATTTCTTGTCTACCTGCTTTAAATCAGCATAACTCTTTTGTCTATCTTCTGCTTCTTTCAAGCATTCACGAATCAATTTAACTTGTTGTTCCATTTCAGTAAGGATTTCAGGTCCAATTACCTCTCTATCCTCCATGTTGTCCCAACTAATAGGGGTTCTGCATTTTCTTCTGTATAATGCTTCAAAAGGTGCCATCGTAAGAGAGGCATGATATGTATTATTATATGCAAACTCAACTAGTGGAAGGCACTCTTCCCACTTATACTATTGATCCGTATAATACATTCATAACATATCCTCTAAAACTTGATTAACTCTTTCAGTATATCTGTATGTTTCCAGATGATACACGGAACTGAAATTCAACTTAGTTCCTAGAGCTGCATTAAGCATTTTCCAAAATCTTGATGTCATTCTAGGATCTCTATCCGAAATGATTAATTCAGGTACTCCATGTAATCTGAAAATTTCATGTACGAATCTTTTAGCTAACACAAGAGAATCATCCTTCATATTTCCAGCAATAAAATGTGCTACCTTTGTTAGTTTATCCACAACTACTAAAATAACATCATGTTTATTTCTTGACATAGGCAACCCTTGTACAAAGTCCATGCTTATCACTTGCCATTTGTACTGTGGTATGCTATGAGGATACAATAAACCGGCTGGGTGCATATGGTTTGCTTTAACATGTTGACATTTAAGGCAATGTGTCACAAAGTCTATAACATCCTTTTTCATTCCCTTCCAAAAATATTGTTGTTTTATATCAACAAGCATTTTTGTAATACCAGGGTGTC
This sequence comes from Taxus chinensis, assembly GCA_019776745.2. NCBI lineage: Eukaryota > Viridiplantae > Streptophyta > Pinopsida > Cupressales > Taxaceae > Taxus > Taxus chinensis. The sequence goes on from CM034147.1 coordinate 389,261,132, forward strand.
CAGAAAAAGGTGAATTGTGGAATTCTGCTAACAATTTCTTTCTCAAATCATTTAGCAAAGGTACAAATACTCTATTTTCAAATCGTAAGATTCCTTCATTATCGAATTGAAAACCTTTATACCTTTAATCACTAGAATCTGCAGTAAGTGATATCTTTACTTGCTGAAAATAAGAATCAGATTCCATAACACTTTTTACTTCATCCTTAAATTGAGTTCTCAATGTTATAAGAGCATAAATGTGCTTCCTACGACTTAGAGCATCAGCCACTCTATTTTCTTTACCCTTGATATAATTGATGTCAAAATCATATTGAGACAAAATCTCTAACCACCTTCATTGTCTTGCATTAATATTTGGCATAGTGAAGATATATTTCAGCCCAAGATGATCAGTTTTCAATTCAAAAGGTTTACCAAGCAGGTAATGCCTCCAAACTTGTAGTGCATGAACAATGGCAGCAAGCTCTAAATCATGTGGAGCATAATTCAACTCATGTAACTTAAGTTTTCTACTTTCGTAAGCTATGACATGACCATTTTGTAACAAAATACCTCCTAGACCTTCACCAGATGCATCAGTTACCACCATAAAATCTCCATTAGGATCTGGTACTGTAAGAATAGGTGCTAAAGTTAACTGTTCCTTCAATGTTTTGAATGCAATTTCACATTTCTCATTCCAAACAAACTTTTTATCCTTCTTCTGTAAGGAAGTTATAAGTGCAGCCACCTTAGAGAAGTCTTTTACAAATTTTCTATAGTAGCCAGCAAGTCCCATGAAGCTTCTAACTTCATGTACATTCTTTGGTGCAGGCCACTCAGTTATAGCTACAATTTTTGAAGGATCTACAAGCAATTCCATTCTTACTTATTACATGTCCCAAATAGTGCACTTCTGTGTCATAGAAAGAACATTTAGATAGCTCATGGTGTTCCTCATTCTTACTTATAATTGTCTCTTTCTTAATATTTCCAAAACTATCTTCAAATGCTCATGGTGTTCCTCAATACTTTTAGAATATATGAGAATTTCGTCCAAGAATACGAGCACAAATTTTTCCAAGTATTCTTGAAAGATATTATTCATTAAATTCATAAATGTTGCAGGTGCATTAGTTAATCCAAAAGGTAAAACCATGAACTCATAATGTCCATACCTTGTTCTGAAAGTTGTTTTATGAATATCCTCATCCTTAATCTGCAATTGATTATATCCAAATCAAATATCTATCTTAGAATATACCAATGCTCCATGCATCTGATCAAATAAATCATCAATCCTAGGGAGTGGGTATCTATTCTTGATTGTTGTTTTGTTTAACATTCTGTAATCAATGCACAATCTAAGTGTTCCATCCTTCTTTTTCATAAAAATTATAGGTGCTCCCCAAGGTGAAACACTTGGTCTAATCAAACCTTTAGACAAAATTTCTTGCAACTGAGCCTTAAGCTCTACTAATTATGTAGTAGTCATTCTGATATGGTGCTTTATAAATAGGTTCAGTTCCAGGCTTGATCTCAATCGTGAAATCAAACTCCCTTTTGGGTGGAAGACCTGGAAATTCTTTCAGAAATACATCACTGAAGTCTTGTAATAGTGGATATCATTCCATAACATCATTTTTCACTTCAGTTGTTTTAGAAACTTTTACTGCATATAAGGTACAACCTTTATTTTTGGCCTTTTTAAGTTGCATAGCTGACAGGTTTCTAACAAAAATCTCACATTTCACACCCTGAATCTCTGTTGTTTTCTGTAGGTCATCTAAACAACTAATGTGTTTTTCAAAATAGTCCACTTTAGCCTTATGTTCTGCTAACCAATTAACACCTATGATTACATCATAAGACCCCAAAGGTGCAACATAAAGATCAAATTTAGTGGAAAAGTTAGGTAAATCAAGGACTACTCCAAAAAGACACATACTAACTGTATGAAAAACATTGTTTCCATACTGTACAGTCCATGTTTTATCCATGTTTCTAGCTTTTCTTTTTAATTTTGATGCTAATTTATTAGAAATAAAACATTCAATAGCTCCGGTATCAAAAATAATAGTTATAGGTAAACCAAATAACTTACCCATAACTTCTATAGGTGTGGCCTGTTTCTCAACCTACTTGTCAGCTACTGTAGCATGTATCTTGTGCTCCTGATTACGATCATCCTTTTTCAAAGGGCACTGTTTTTTATAATAATCTTTTCCATAGTTATAACAGCCTCCTACAGGTCCCTTCCTAGGCTCAAGTTTATTTCCATCCTTAGAGTTATTGTTCTGACCCCCATAGGACTTATGTCTGTTATTATTGTTCTTAGCAAAGTTGTTTCGTGCATTACCAGCAGACTTGTTTGTTGCTTCTTTCTTATTAGTATCAGATGAAAACTTACTTTTCATTCTAAATTTCTTCCATGGTCCTTTCTTAGGTGCAAGAGATGATGAAGAGGAGTTGGGAGCTTTCTTCCTTACTTCCTCCTTATGAGCAGAAATTGCCTTTAATTTCTGTTCCTACCTTATGGATTTTTCAACAACCCCTTCCATCTTGGTTGGGCTGTGAACATCCACCTCTCCTCCTATAATGGGATTAAATCCCATGATGAATTTCTATATCTTGAACTTCTCATCAATTTGGTACTGAGGTACATACTTAAGGATTTTTTTAAATCGTTCCCAGTACTCAGTTATAGTTGGCTTTCCTTGAGCTAATTTCTAGAATTCAGTCATTTTCTGATCATAATAAAGTTGCAGCAGCCAACGTTACCTAAAGTATCCTTTAAATTGATCCCATGTGATATTAGCTTTATCAATGTTTAACTCGTCCTTACGGCTGTCCCACCATGAAGATGCTTCGTGAGAAAGATGATATGCTCCCCATATCACCTTTTTTTCTTTAGAGAAATTCCTTATTGCAAAGTATTTCTCCATTTCGTTGAGCCAGTTCTCAGCTCCATCTCCTAATGTGGTGCCATCAAACTTGGGTGGACTTATCCTTTTTATATCATTAGTGAGTTCAGCTGCCAGCCTAGCCTTTTTGTTCTTAGGCTGAACAGTTATGTTCACATTGTTATGATCAACACCTACATTGTTTTTGTCCCTAGGAGGTGGTTGATTGTTGTTGTCAGCTTTTTCTTCCTCCTCATTTCCCATTACTTGTTGTTCAAGTACAACTAAATGATCTCTTGTGTCCAACAGGGTAGCAAGGATCTCATCTAGTTTCTGGGCAATTACTACTCCTTCCTCAGGTGGAGGGTTATTTGCAACATTTCATCTTGTTCTAACCATTTATTGTTACAAGAAAATTTAAGTTTCATCAGATTATGGACACAATAGGTCCAAGAGTTGCAACCTTCAACTCTGATACCAAGATGTAACATTCCCATTTTAAGACTTTAGAAACAAGGGAATTTTTTTTTTACAGAATGTTATTTTTTCTAAATAAAGCATTATAATGTTCACTCATTCTAAATAAAACATTATTTAGAATCCAAACATTCCATGCCAATCAATCTCAAATTTAGATAACCATATGTAGATCTATGTAAATGACTCGGTGATCCACCGATCTATTTATAACTTCTATTAATATTTAAGTATTGAAACTTATCGAATACTTATCGTAAACTTGGTTTTTCCTACCCTAAACCAAGTATTGAGTGATCTATTAAAAGATAATATCTGAATATTTGTTACTAATATTCATCTAATATCATGTTGCTTTAAACTAGGTGACATAGGACTACGCAACCATCAGCTTGCGATACTTTGGCCAAAGATTTACAACATACTGTGTATGTCACTATTCCTAGATGACATACTCGTCATTTTGGAATACGTCCTTCACCTCACTCCTCTGTTATCATGAATGGTCTTTACTGACTACCATCAGTCCACTTTCCCAAAGTTTAACCCTAGCCCTGGTTAGAAACATAAATCATTATAGGAAGATGCTCACAATGACTTAGGGTATATGGGCATACTCGGTTGACCTAAGTCAATAGGGTGTGCCAAGGTACCCTGAGCCATTGAAAGCTACTACCTATCCTAAACATGCCACTAACTTGACCTAGAGAGAAACTAAGTTCAAGTCCTTATTTGTGTGTAGATCTAGATGATCAATGCAGAAGGGTGTTGCCACATGTCAACTGTAATGTTGTATCCTTGAGAAAACCCTAGTCTTCTCAAAGGTACAGTCCTGCAGTTGGTGTGTGCCAACATCCTACAGAAACTACCTCATCACAATGTACATACCCCAAGGAGGTTATTAATGTTTAATTAATTTGGATTATAAAACAGATTACAACATCTATGCTAAACCCTAATCCAACACTCCTTAAGTTCTTGTTCTATACTTGAATCAATTAAGCATTAAAGAACTTCCTTTAACTCATGATTTCTTTTAATGTGTGTTTATTTAGTTTAACAATAGTTAACCTAAAATAGGACAGCAATATCATAAGTTCCATTAAATATAACTTAATCATTCAAAGAAGGTGTAACAACCAAATAGGTTCAACTAGAGTAGACTTTCTAGGGAAATGAAGTCTAATGATTTACAATCATATCACCATTCTTTAGATTACATTCCTTTTAGCGAGGAAGAACCTTCCTCTACTTGATTAAGTGTTAGGGTTTGTCAAACCCTTATTATCTTTCACATTCTCTATAGTTTTACTGCATATTCATTACACATTCCAATACTATATTAGAATTTTTTAGATAAAATTGTTATCTTATGCAACTTAACAAGATGCATCTTATTAAGGGAGATTAAACTAATTCCCTTTTATCTAACTTATCAAGTTTATCCAAATTAAGCATATAACAGATATGAATAATATCATCAAGATAGGAATTCCATCTTCTTCATAAATACAAGATAGTTTACACAACCAATACAAGTAAATCTCCAACATTCAATTCCTCATTATAAACTTATTCATTTACAAGACTATGTATTTCAGGCATGTTGTATAACAAACAACCTCCATTCCAAAAAGAATACAACTTTTATTTTTCAATACAATTCAAGAATGAATCAAAACTCTTTACATAAGGTTCAAAATTAAATAACCCAATACAACATGAAATTTCCTGTCTTCTTTAATCACTTATGATGTCCATCTATAAAATTGCTAGCACGGGTCAGTTCAATGAACTGAGCATGATAAGCACTAAGCATTAAAGTAAAGTGCATTCCACTAATTGCTTCATTAAACAACTTTGCTTTCATGAAACAATTGATAAACATCATGCAAATAATCATAAGTAATAACATCTAGAAAGAAGTACAATTAAGAAATCTGAATTTACTTTTAAGAAAGGAACATATTATAATCTGCAACATCAGAATTATACCACAAGACTTAATTGATCCTATCAATCACTTTAAACAGTCAACAAGTCTTGTCATTAAATTATTTCATAAATTCATAAGGATAGAAGGACACATTTAACTTTTTTCCAATCTGCAAGGAGTTAGTTACAACATATATGATATTAGTATGTTTCATCCCCCCATATAGACAAGAAGAGAATCAAATAACGAGAAGTTCAATCAATAAACTTATCAATCAACAAAAAAAGGATCTCATACCAACAAGGACCTAAACCATATTTCATTTCATTTATACTATAAAATGAAATCCATCATCTAATACAAACTTAGAAATTCTTAAGCTAGTTCCCAAAAGAGAACTCAAAACCGAATACACATTCAAAGCATGCATACTTCCAATTTCCATTGAAAATTTACAAACTGATTACCTTTTTCAATTCACCAAGCTCAAGTTCATATTCAATTCTCAAAACAAAATTCACAACACTATCTCTAAACAACATACTGTCCCCGAGAGATCCTAATCTCTTCTCTGACTAAAACTCAGAGATTCCATTCAAAAGAGCTCCAACAAGGAAGAGAAATACGCAATAGTCAAGATAGACAAGGGTTAATAAAACTCACAGACTACCAAGGACTGAATTTCCAAGCATTCCTGAACAGGGATATTGTATCCCTTCATACTGACACTAGTATACAAGGTTTAAATTCAACATACAGATTGAAATCCACAAAAATCAGATGAAAGGTCAGAAGAGAGTAAGGAACTAAATAGTTCGTCAAAGACAAATATTGTCCTAACTTCTTCCAACATCGACTAAATAGAATCACCATGAGATTCCCGAGTCCCATAAAAAAACTTATGCCAGGTAAGAATTTTCTCAGCAATAAGACAAAAAGGAATAAGTAATACATTCAATAACCTCTACAATTGATATGATTGTCCCATAAGTAAAATCACAGTTCCAGTTCCATTATTTCCTAAGAATTTAACAGTCAAGCTTTCCACACAAGACACGTGATTCACTCAGAGCAGAGATGAATAGAAGTTTTTCTTTATATCTCACATGCTCTGTCAAGTTCAAGGAGAAACTATACAGTCCAAAAGGCATAAGCCATAACAACCAAACCTTCTGCACCCAAGGAGTGACACAAAGGAATTTTATGTGGAGGTTACCAGTTTGGTCTATCCAACCAAAAAAAACTCATCAAGCCACCCTTCCAGTAGACAGTTCAAAAAGGAGATGAAGTCTCCAAAGTCAGACAAGATAAGAACCCCGCTCAGCAAAAAGGTCCAGATTTCATGGAATACTTGTAGAATATACAAGAATCACATAAATCTGATTTCCAAGATTACATTAAATCAAAACAACCAAGTAAATGGAATACCTGCACTAGCACGTTAATAATACATAAAAGCAACCCGATCACAGAGTTCAAACAACACAAGCTCAAATACTAGTTTAAAATTCAGAGATTCACATGGCCCTAATAAAAGCTCAGAACAAACACAAACAACCTAGAAATTTGCAGAGTTCAACACCTTACCCAAACTGTTTCCATAAGGAAGAATAAAACCTCAGTTCAGAGCTTAAGTATAGGTCATAATGCAACATCTCAATAGTGAATTCAATATTCATAAGAACTGTATACAAGTACAGTTGTTGAATACGAAGATTCAACCAAGGTTCAAAACTTCAAATAAGTTCTAACACAGTCCAAAACAACCACAAGGTCCTAATAAAGCTAAAACAAATCTTGAGCTTCAATACAAGTTTTAGAAATTCATGGAGTTCTATTACAAGCTACCCCAAACACAAAACTTGGATAGAGATACAAAGCCAACCAAATAACACAGTTCAGAAACAGCCAAGGAGCTTCTACTTCAAACTCAATGAGCTAAAGATCGATAGTTCAGAACAACCAACAAGCAACACAATAAGCCCTATTCAATCAACATTAGTCTCAAATTTGATAGAAAGCTAAAGTTTAAAAATACAATAGAACTACAAGTTCAAGTTCAGAATTTAAAAGAGCTTCAAGTACAAGTTACAGAGTTTCAATACAAATCACATGAAAACCTCAAAACAACCAGTACAGAGAAATTTCCCAAAAATTTCAATAACAACAAAGGATTCACATTCCAAAACCCACATAATTTTCAAGAATACATGAAATGAATAACTAGATATATCATGCAATATAAAATTTCCAGTGAGTAGAATTGTTTTAATGAATCATTTAGAAGAAAGTAAGAAATCTTAATGGGTAGAGCCTATCATGCCTCATAGTGCCTCTGCCGATTCAAATAAGACTTCCAGTTGAGTTTCCAACACCCTTTCTTCTCTAGGAAATATCAAACAACCATAATATTTTTCCATAATGCCTCTTATACATTCCTCGAACTAAAAATAGCTCAGAGAATTCAAAAATATTCACTAAGTGGAGATCAAACTACTGGTTCAAAGAACCAGATAGCTCCATGAAGAGAAAAAATCATGAAGCATGTAAAGCAAAACAACCCCTAAAAATCCACCCACATTCCTTCCAAGATGGCTTGCTCACCAAACCTGAGGCATATTAATGCCATTAAATTTCATAATTTCCCACTTATCTTTCCTTACCACTGTCCATTCATAGTTTGTGAGACCTAATTGCACTTCAACATGCATTTCCAAACTTAGTGATGCCTCCACATAGGTTCCTCTAAAATTTCACTAGCCCCTACCAAACTGGCAGTACTTACATGCATTTAAAACCAAATCAAAATCAAATCTCAATAAAATATTAGGAACCTACCGCTTAGTTCCCCCACTTGCTAATGGCCCATAGGTCCCCTTTCATATCCCATTAGTTTAGGATAGATAGAATTTGCTTAGGTTAGATCTTAGGTTAGTTTAAATATATAACCTTAGGATATAACCCCCAATTAAATAGATTTCCACCTTAGGATAGGATCTTAGATTTAACCAAATACAATAGGTTTAGAAATAACTTAGCATCCCCTAGGTTATTTCCTTCATACTAACTTAGTATTAAAAACTTAGGTTAGGATGTCATCCCACATAAAGTGGTGTAGTAATAGTTAGGTAAATTACCTAAGTCTCGATATCTATTAGGGTAGACCGCATAGGTAGATAGGGTACATAAACATTCTTTTTCTCTTTCTGGAAGCAAGGTTGAAGTAGGTTTCCCTTAATGCCATTAAGCACCCTGCAAGGGTCAATCAAGAAAGATCCAAGCACAACACAAAACATAATGCAAGCACAGTCTTTCAAGATGAGTAAAGAATTTACAACAAACACAAGTTCAATCCGTTAAGTCTCTTAATTGATGAATGTCAGTTTTGATAAGAAGATTTAAAACATACCTTGGATCAATGGAATTGATCCAAGGATGAGTCCAATTGCAAAGGATAATTTTGCAACCATTCAAACTAGATTACAACTTTACTCATAAGAAGTGAAATAGATTATTTCAAGCAACAACATATCATCCCTACCATTAAAGAGCATAAATGATTCATCCATTTCAAGCATGATCTTTAGCAGTCAAAAGAACACATCTTTATGAAGAAAATCACATTTCAACACTTAAAATGCAAAAGAGGAATATAACCTTTGTCAAGGGTGTTACATACTTCCCTCCTAAAAAGAATCATCATCCCGATGATTACCTCATTTTAATCATTGCATTTAGGATAATCAATTTTTATTCACTTTCTTAACATATGTTTGCAACAGTATCAGAAATTTTAAGTTCTAGAAATCAGCATTAAATAGTTTTTTATTCAAAACAAATAAATATCTTCCCAATACTGACATACTTATTGTATTATAAAGATAAAATCACAAATTTTTTTATCAGTCAACAAAATCAATTCTGTTCAAATAGATATGGAAAAGTAGTTTTCATATCGTCCATGTTTTCCCAGGTTGCACTTTCTTCATTAAAATGGTCCCATTGGACCTTGCATTGACTTATCTCATGATTTCTCAAATGCAACTGGCAAGTTTCGAGTACTCATATGGGTTTAACCACAATTATTCTTGGGTCTTGGACTTGCAAGGAATTCCAATTTAACACATGTGATAAATCTGAAACATATTTCTTAAGCAAAGAAATATGGAAAACATCATGCATTCATGATAAAGCAGGAGGTAATGCTAAGCAGTAAGCTACAGGGTTGATTACTTCAAATATCTCAAAATGTCCCACATAACGAGGTGATAACTTGACAGCCTTGCCAAAAGTTATACAACTCTTTTTTGGTTTGACCCGAAGAAAGACTTTCTCAACAAGTTCAAATTTCTTGTCTACCCACTTCAAATCAGCATAACTCTTTTATCTATCTACTACTTATTTCAAGCGTTCATGAATCAATTTAACTTCTTTGTTCCATTTCTATAAGGATTTCAGGTCCAATTACCTCTCTATCCTCCATGTTGTCCTAATTAACAGGGGTTTTGCATTTTCTTCCATATAATGCTTCAAACAGGTGCCATCTTAAGAGAGGCATGATATGTGTTATTGTATGCAAATTCAACTAGTGGAAGGTACTCTTCCCACTTGTACTACTGATCCATACAATACATTCCATAACATATCCTCTAAAACTTGATTAACTCTTTCTCTGTCTGTCCATCCCGTTTCTAGATGATACGCAGAACTGAAATTAAGCTTAGTTCCTAAAGCTGCATTAAGTGTTTGACCAAAATCTTGATACATATTTATAGGATCTCTATCTAAAATAATTAATTCAAGTACTCCATGTAATCTAAAAATTTCATGAACAAATCTCCATTAGGATCTGGTACTAGCAAGAATAGGTGCTGAAGTTAATTGTTCCTTCAAATTTTTGAATGCAATTTCACATTTCTCATTCCAATCAAACTTTCAGATCCTTCTTCCGTAAAGAAGTTATTGGTGCAACTACCTAAGAGAAGTCTTTTAAAAAATTTCTATAGTATCCCCGCAAGTCCCATGAAGCTTATAACTTCATGTACATTCTTTGAATCAGGCCATTCAGTTATAGCTACAATCTTTGAAGGATCTATCACAATTCCATTCTTATTACATGTCCCAAATAGTGTACTTTTTTGTCATAGAAAGAACATTTAGACAACTTACCAAATAACTTTCTTTTTCTTAATATTTCCAAAACTATCTTCAAATGCTCATGGTGTTCCTCAATACTTTTAGAATATATGATAATTTCATCCAATAATACGAGCACAAATTTTTCCAATTATTCTTAAAAGATATTATTCCTTAAATTCATAAATGTTGTAGGTGAATTAGTTAATCCAAAAGGTAAAATCGTGAACTCATAATGTCCATACCTTGTTCTGAAAGTTGTTTTATGAATATCCTCATCCTTAATCCGTAATTGATGATATCTAGATCGAAGATCTATTTTAGAATATACTGATGCTCCATGCATCTAATCAAATAAATCATCAATCCTAGGGAGTGGGTATATATTCTTGATTGTTGCTTTGTTTAACATTTTGTAATCAATGCACAATCTAAGTGTTCCATCCTTCTTTTTCACAAAAATTACAGGTTCTCCCCAAGGTGAAACACTTGGTCTAATCAAACCTTTAGACAAAAGTTCCTGCAACTGAGCCTTAAGCTCTACTAATTCTGTAGTAGTCATTTGATATGGTGCTTTAGAAATAGGTTCAGTTCCAGGATTGATCTCAATCGTGAAATCAAACTCCCTTTTGGGTGGAAGACCTGGTAATTCTTCTGGAAATACGTCACTGAAGTCTCGTAACAGTGGATATCGTTCCATAACATCACTATTCTCTTCAATTTTTTCAGCAATTTTTACTGCATATAAGGTACAACCTTTATTTTTGGCCTTTTTAAGTTACATAGCTGACAGTTTTCTAACAGAAATCTCACGTTTCACACCCTAAATCTCTATTGTTTTCTGCAGGTCATCTAAACAACTAATGTGTTTTTCAAAATAGGTCCACTTTAGCATTATGTTCTGACTAACCAATTAACACCTATGATTACATCATAAGACCCCAAAGGTGTAACATAAAGATCAACTTCAGTGGAAAATTTAGGTAAATCAAGGACTGCTCAAAAAAGACACATACTAATTGTATGAACAACATTGTTTCCATACTATACAGTCCATGTTTTATCCATGTTTCCATCTTTTCTTTTTAATTTTGATGCTAATTTATTAGAAATAAAACATTCAGTAGCTCTGGTATCAAAAATAATAGTTACAGGTAAACCAAAAAACTTACTTAGAACTTCTATAGGCATGGCATGTTTCTCAACCTATTTGTCATCTGTTGTAGCATGTATCTTGTGTTGTTGATTACGATCATCCTTTTTCAAAGGGAACTGATTTAGATAATGATCTTTGCCATAGTTATAACAGCCTCCTACAGGTCCCTTTCTAGGCTCAGGTTTATTTCCAGCCTCAGAGTTATTGTTCTGACCCCCATAGGACTTTTGTATGTTATTATTGTTCTTAGCAAAGTTGTTTCATGCATTACCAGTAGACTTGTTTGTTGCTTCTTTCTTGTTACTATTAGATGAAAACTTACTTTTCATTCTAAATTTCTTCCATGGTCCTTTCTTAGGTGCAAGAGATGATGAAGAGGAGTTGGGAGCTTTCTTCATTACTTCCTCCTTATGAGCTTAAATTTCCTTTAATTTATGTTCCTTCCTTATGGATTTCTCAACAACCCCTTCCATCGTCATTGGGCTGTGAACATCGATTCAATCCCATGATGAATTTCTATATCCTAAATTTCTCGTCAATTTGGTACTGAGGTACATACTTAAGGATTTTTGTAAATCGTTCCCAATACTCAGTTACAGTTAGATTTCCTTGAGCTAAGTTCTAGAATTCAGTCATTTTCTGATCATAATAAAGTTACAGCAGCCAACGTTGCCTAAAGTATCCTTTAAATTGATCCCATGTGATATTATCTTCATCAATGTTTAACTCGTCCATATAGTTGTCCCACCATGAAAATGCTTCATGGGAAATCTGATATGCTCCCCATATCGCCTTTGTTTCTTCAGAGAAATTCCTTATTACAAAGTATTTATCCATTTTGGTGAGCCAGTTCTTAGCTCCATATCCTAATGTGGTGCCATCAAACTTGGGTGGACTTATCCTTTTAATATCATTAGTGAGTTCACTTGCCAGCCTAGCCTTTTTTTTCTCAGGATTAAAAGGTATGTTCACATTATTATTATCAACACCTACATTGGTGTTGTCCCCAAGAGGTGGCTGATTGTTGTTGTCAGCATTTTCTTCTTCCTCATTTCCCATTACTTATTGTTCAAGTATAGCCAAACGATCTCTTATGTCTAATAGGGTAGCAAGGATCTCACCTATTTTCTAGGTAGTTACTACTCCTTCCTCAGGCATAGGGTTATTTGCAACATTTCCTCTTGTTCTAACCATTTTCTTTTACAAAAAAATTTAAGTTTCATCAAATTATGGACATAATAGGTCCAAGAGTTGCAACCTTCAGCTCTGATACCAATATGTCAAATTCCCATTTTAAGACTTTAGAAACAAGGGAATTTTTATTTATTTTTTACATAATGTTCACTGTTCTAAATAAAGAATTATTTAGAACAAACATTCCATGCCAATCAATCTCAAACAAATAACCATATGTAGCTATAAATGACTCAGTGATCCACTGATCTATTCATTTCATAACTCGTTAATCTACTGATCTATTCATGTTTCACTAACTCGGTATCCACCGAATACTAAATCTAAGTATTGAATACTTATCGTATACTTGGTTTTTCCTACCCTAAATTGGGTACTGAGTGATCTGTTAAAATAACATATCTAAATATTTATTACTAAAATTCATCTGATATCACATTGCTTTAAACTTGGTGACATAGGAAAACGGAACTAGTAGCTTACGATACTTTGGCCAAAGATTTACAGCATATTGTGTATGTCACTATTCCTAGACGGCCTACTCATCATTTTGGAATACGTCCTTCACCTCACTCCTCTATTATCATGAATGGTCTTTATTGACTACCGTCAGTCCACTTGCCCAAATTTTAACCCTAGCCCTAGTTAGAAACATAAATCATTATAGGAAGACACTCATGATGACTTACGGTATATGGGCATACTCGGGTTGCCTAAGTCAATCGGGTGTGCTAAGGTACCCTGAGCCATTGAAAGCTACTACCTATCCTAAACATGCCACTAACTTGACCTAGAGAGAAACTAATCTCATGTCCTTATTTGAGTGTAGACCTAGATGATCAATGTAGAAGGGTGTTACCACATGTCAACTGCAACGTTGTATCCTCGAGAAAATCCTAGTCTTCTCAAAGGTACAGTCCTGCAATTGGTGTGTGCCAACATCCTACAGAAACTATCTCATCAAGATGTACATACCCCAAGGAGGTTATTAATATTTAATTAATTTGGATTATAAAACAAATTACAGCATCTATGCTAAACCCTAATCCAACACTCCTTAATTTTTTGTTCTATACTTGAATCAATTAAGCATGAAAGAACTTCCTTTAACTCATGATTGCTTTTAATGAGAATTTATTTAGTTTAACAACAGTTAACCTAAAATAGGATGGCAATGTCATAAGTTCCATTAAATATAACTTAATCATTCAAAGAAGGTGTGGCAACTAAATAGGTTCAACTAGAGTAGACTTTCTAGGGAAATGAAGTCTAATGATTTACAATCATATCACCATTCTTTAGATTACATTCCTTTTAGTGAGGAAGAACCTTCCTCTACTTGATTAAGTGTTAGGGTTTTTCAAACCCTTCTTATCTTTCACAAACTTTATAGTTTTATCACATATTCATTACACATTCCAATACTATATTAGAATTGTTTAGATAAGATTGTTAACTTATGCAACTTAACAAGTTACATCTTATTAAGGGAGATTAAACTAATTCCCTTTTATCTAACTTATCAAGTTTATCTAAATTAAGCATATAACTAAAAGAGGGTTTAAAACCCACAAGCAAGGATCACAAGGGATGACATGCACATCAATGGACGTGTGAATGGTAGCGTGAAGAGATCTTGGGAGGACTGAGCATCAACCAAATGTGCATGCAAAGATTTGAAACACAGGCAGAACCTAGTTAAGCCATAAAAATCTCATCTATCTCATAGATTAAATGGGGTGTACATATAGGAGGTGTTGAGTAACCCCCAGTGCTGCAATCATGATAACTCAAGTAGAGAGGGGGAGTTACATTCCTGAAATAGAAGTGTAAATCCCAATTATGCATATGATGCACTGAAGCGTATGAGAATCTCATAATGACCCCTAAATGACACATGGACCTACGATCTCACCTAAGTGAGATGGCTCACCTAATTATGTGGAAAATAACACACACCAATACCCCCCCTTCATCATAACTTAGGATGAGGTGGCAAGTCAGAAACAAGAAATTGGTCCCGACACAAAGCATGATGAGGTACCCACGTACAAGAAAAAGGTCCCAAGAAGTGAAGGAAAACCCAGTGGGAAAAAAATCCACCACAAGAGAACAAAACACTCTCTAATCTAAGAAAGATGCCAAATATGGGTCCCAGCTCTAGACGAGCCTGAAAAGGTACCCATGTACAAAGAGGAAATCTCTCGGAAAGAAGAAGAATAGAGAAGAAGAGGGACACAAGAGGAATGTAGAAGATGCCATGGATGGATTTGAACTCTGCATCTCTAGAAGGTCTCCCAAAATAATGTCGATGATGATATCCTCTCCCTATAGACTGAAGAAGAGCCACCCACACTGAACTAGGTGCCTGCCCTTAGAAAGGACACAAATGACATGTTGAAATTCCACCCACTCCACAAGGGAAACTGAAAGTAGTAGCACAATGAACTCTGAGTCTGGTCCATGAAAGTGTGACATAGGTCTAGCAAGTGAGAATGAAGGAACCGAAGGTAATTTCATGAGTGTGGAACTGTCAGAGTATGAAAAGTGAACACCAGCAGCAAGGATGTCCAAGTGATGTGAAGGTAACAAAACATCCCTCACAATAGAAGAGGGATCCACAAACAAGGGTGGATCAATGAAGGTCTCTGGAAAAGTGGAAGTGGTAAGAGTCCCAGAAGGGGCACTCCCAACAACAGAGATGATGAACTCCTCTAAAACACATGTATTTGGATGAGGGTCCTGTAGTGCATCACAATTAGACTCTACTAGACTCTGTAAAAAGATGACTAAGGTCAAGCAGATACTCGTCCTAATGAGGGGGCTCAACAAACAGAAGAGCAATGTCAGACAGGTATAAGTCATGCAATGAAGGTAGAGGAGTGGAAGGGTCCTCACACACTAAAGGTAGAGGAGTGGAAGGGGCCTCACACACTGAAGGTGGAAAAGAGGTAGGTTTGATGACTATATAAGACTAAATAGGATAGTGCTTGATATCTGATGAGATGTGGGAAGTGTCAACACTCTCTGGAATAGTGAGAGAAAGAGGAGAAGAGTCATCTATAGTACTCTTGACATCAAAACTGGATGCATAATCTCTATCATTAGAAGTAGAACCAAGCAATCATGTGTCAGTGGAACTATCATCACACAAATAAATAGAGGAGACAACTAAATCAGCAGCAACAACAATGGCGGTAGTATGTGAAGGGTCTCCATAGAGGAACAGAAGAATGCTCCAAACACAGTGAGGTGGATCTGAGTCTGCCACGTGAAACTAGAGAGATCTGGAAACATGCATCATCATGTTACCAAATACATGTTCACAAGTGTCAAGAAATTCCTGCAGATGATGATGATCAATGGGTGTAGAAATGGGCCCAAGTAAGAAGGGTGAAAGACCCTCATGAGTGAAGTAACATTCCATGGAAGCATGCCAAGTTGAATAATTCCCTCTCCCAGTGAGAAGTGGCGGAGGCTGTAAAGTGATCCTACAATGATCAAGTCTAGAAAGATCACTCACCATGATGTGGAATCAAAAGTGCAAGGTGCACAAATGCAAGACGTTAAACTCGACTGATAATGCATCTGCGTGTCAAATCCCAAGAGTACTAGTCAACCCCCCCAGAATGTGACACTTTATAAAGTAGTGCATTTACAAAACTGACAATTTCATCACATAATTTGTGAGAAATCACGTAACTTTGAATAAATAAGCGCTCAAAAACAAGCTGCGAGTCAAAAGTTATGGCATTAAAATTATTCCCGCAACTAATGGAAAATGCCACTAAATGCTACAAACACATTAAAAAAGTACCCAAAATGGGTGCAAAGGGTGTCGTGTGGGTACCCATTGGAAACAGCATCAAATTTTAGGCATATTTTGTTTTGCTTACGACGGGGGATTAGCCTCCTGCCAACCCTGGACCTCACCCTCCATCTTCGACATGCGTATGAAGGGAATAATTTACAAGCAAAATGAAGCCTAAATTATTACAATGCCATGGAATAAATGTTTTTCACCTCAAAACATTAAAAAGGGTTGTTTTAACCTCCAAACAATACTAAAAGGGAGGAGGGGGGCCACTTTGACTAATCATGTGGTGGCAGTGAGCTGTGGAAGCCTACGTGGAGAGAGAAACCGTTGGTGGAGTGCTGGACCAATTGACTGAGTACACTGTTGTGTAGGCCGGAGCAAACGGTGAGGTAGCAGGTGGAAGGAGGAGAGCCCATGTGGAGGAGAGATGGTTAAAATAGCAAGTCATGATAGATATTGAAACATGGTAAGGAGGCCACACATTGAAACGAGCACAGAAACTACAGGTTTGAAATGGGCCAAGGAAACCAGAACACGAGCTGCAACACCAATGCAAGGTAGATTGGAGTTTGACAGTGGGAGACTGAGCATTCAAATGGAAAACCACCTCAAACCATGCTGAGCACATAGACCTCAAACCATGTGAATCTACCTCAAACCACATTGATACTATATCCCTTCATACTATACTAGTATACATTGTTTAGATTCAAAATACAAATGAAATCCATGAACCGGATGAAAGGTCAGATGAGAGCAAGGAAACAAATAGTTCATCAAAGACAAATATTGTCCCAACTTCTTCCAACATGACTAAACATAACCACCACAAAATTCTCGAGTTCTATAAAAATATTATGACAAGTAAGAATTTTCTCAACATCAAAGACAGAAAGGAAGTAAGTAATTTATTCCATTAACCTCTACAACTGATACGACTGTCCCATAACAGAACGTAGTTCTAGTTCTAATTATTTCTAAGAACAAAACAGTCAAGTTTTCCCACAAGACATGGGTACGCTCAAAGCAGATATGAATATAATATAGTCCTTAACTCACACACCATATCTAGTTCAAAAACACGATGCAATCTAAAAGGTAGAAGTAAAAAAACCATTCCTTCTCAAAATAAAAACAAAGGACGTCTCAAAGAAGTTACATAGTCTGCTTCTATCAAACAAAAATCACAACACCCCTTCCATCAAACAATATTAAATGACACTAATTTTTTTCAATTCATAATACCCCCCCTAAACTCGAGCTCAGAATACCTGTAAATATACAACACGTCGATTTCCAAATACATAATCAAAACAACTAATCAATGGAATACCTGTACTGAGTCATATATGAGCTTCGAGCACAAGTTCTAACAACACAATCTCAAATACAAGTTTAAAATGGAATCCCATGGCCCTAATAAAAGCTCAAAATAAACACCAACACCCTATTACGGGTTCAAGCCTTCCATTTCCCTAAGGAATAATAAAACCTGAGTTAAGAGCTTAAGTATAGGGCACAACACAACAACTCAACAGTGAATTCAATATTAATAAGAACTGTATATAAGTTCAGTTGTTGAATACAAAGATTCAACCAAGGTTCAAAACTTCAATAAGTTTAAACACAATCTAAACAAACACATGGTCCTAATAAAGCTAAAACAAATTTCAAGCTTCAATACAAGTTTAGAACTCCTACGGAGCTCCACTTCTAGCTCACGAAACACAAGTATAAACAGAGATTCAGAACCCAACAAGCAATAAGCCCGTTCGATTAACATTAGTCTCAGATGATAGAAATAAACTTTCAAATACAAACTACAGAGTTCAATAGATCTTCAAGTACAGGTTACAAAGTTTGAATACAAATTGCATGCAAACCTCTAACAACTAGTACAGAGAAAGTTCCCAAAAACTGTCAATAACAGCAAAGGATTCACATTCCAAAACCCACATAATTTTCAAGAATACATGCAAGTGATTAACCAGATACATCATGCAAATATAAAATTTCTAGTGAGCAGAATTGTTTTAATGAATCATTTAGAAGAAAGTAATAAATCTTAATGGGTAGAGCCTATCATGCCTGATAGTGCCTCTTCCGATTCGAAGAAGACTTCCAGCTAAGTTTCCAACACCTCTTCTTTTCCAAGAAAGATCAAACAACCATAATCTTTTTCCACAATGCCACTTATACATTCCTCAAACCGAAAATAGCTTAGAGAATTTTAAAATAGCTGTTAATTGGAGATCAAACTGTTGGTTTGAAGAACCAGATAGCTCCATGCAGAGAAAAAATCAAGAAACATGCAAAACAAAACAACCCCAAACAAATCTACTAGCATGCCTTCCAAAACGGTTTTCTCTCTAGAACCGAGGTGAATTAATGACATTAATTTTCACATTCCCACTTCTCTCTCTTTGCCACCACCATCCAAAGTTGGCGTGACCAAAACAAATTTCAACATGCATTTCCAAACTTAGTGATGCCTCCACGTAGGTTCCACTAACTTTCACTAGCCCCTGCCAAATTGGCAGTACTTACATGCATTTAAAACCAAATCAAAATTTAATCCCAATAAAAATCTTAGGAACCGCCACTTAGCTCCCCACTTTCCAATGACCCATAGGTCCCCTTTCATATCCCATTAGTTTAGGATATATAGAATTTTCTTACGTTAGATCTTAGGTTAGTTTAAAATATATAACCTTAGGATATAACCCACAATTAAATATATTGCCACCCTACATTAGGTCTTAGCTTAACCAAATACAACAAGTTATAAATAACTTTGAATCCCTTAGGTTATTTCCTTCATAATAACTTAGTGTTAACAACCTAGGTTAGGATATCATCCCATGTAAAGTGGTGTAGAAAGAGTTAGGCAGGATTTACCTGAGTCCTGAATCTCTTTAGGATAGGCCTTAGAGATATATGACACATTTTTCTCTCTTTCCCCAGAATCTTGTAGCAGGTTTCCCCTAACGCCATTAGGCACCCTACAAGGGTCAATAAAGAAGAGCCGAGCACAACACAAAACAGAATACAAGCACAGTCCTTCGAGATAGTAAATAATTTGTAAAAAACACAAGTTCAGTCTGTTAAGTCTCTTAATCAATGAATGTCAGTTTTTCATTCAGTTTAGATAAGAAGATTTAAACCATACCTTGGATCAATGGAATTGATCTAAGGATGAGTCCAATTACAAAGGATAATTTTGTAACCATTCAAACCATATTACAACTTTACTCATAAGACGTGAAATAGATTACTTCAAGGAACAGCATACCATCCCTACAATCAAAGAGCATAAATGATTTATCCATATCAAGCATGATCTTCAGCAGTCAAAAGAACACATATTTATCAAGAAAATCACATGTCAACACTTGAAATGCAAAGGAGAAATATAAAAATTGTCAAGGGTGTTACAAGTTGAGTGTAAAAGCAAGCACCTGTGCACGGAGGAAGAAGTCCCCCATATAAGAGAAAGAGAAGACATCTGAGGAAGAGACACCAGAGTAAGAGGATCCTCCTATGAAATAATAATCACCAGTAAGGAAGGAGTTTCCTACTAAAGAAGAAAAATAAGAATCTCTTATATTGAAATCACCAGTTAGGAAGAAGCTGAAAGTAACAGAAAGGATGGACTTAGAAGAAATAGAAAGCATGGAGGCTGACAAGGATGAAAAGGATGAAAATGAGCACGGTGAGGCTCGGGACCATCTTGTGTATGATGTACATGAGTCTGAAGAGGATAGAAATGAAGAGAAGGATAAGGATGAAGGCGGTGCTCATGAAAAATGGGGAAGTGAGGAGGTCAACATGAGGGTTCAAAGGAATCCAAGCCTGACCAAGGATCAGATAGAAGATCCCACATAAAGGGAGGTAGTAGGCATAATAAAATACTTGGTGAAACAAGAGGTGGAGCATAGCACTGAATAAGTGCTCAAGGAGGTGGAGGTAAGTAAAAGTGTAGAAAAGGAATATGGAAGCATGGACGGAGATCCCAACCTAGCGGTAAGCTTCCCAAAGGCATCACACATGGGTGGAAAGGGTATGGTAGTGGCACCGGAGAAAGGAATGACTTATATCAATGATCTAAATAAGGTACTATGCATGCATTTCCAAACCATCTGCCTACAAACCAATTCCTTGCATGGTCTTAATTCAAAGAAGAGGGTGCGTACCCATGCATAAGGAACATGTTGTCTTGGGCCTTTAATTCCCATGTTGATGAGCCCGAGTTCAAGGTCACCCGAGAGGTTTTGATGAAGATACCATATACTAAGAGAGTAAACCCTCTAGTGAATGTTGAACAAGTATCATATGAGAAAGTTTGTAATGCACTCAATAAGGTGTCAGTAAAAGTTGAGGTGAGACTCTTCAGGAGAAATGACAGAGTAAGGGTCCTAGTAGAAGAATTTGAAAATAAAAATGAAGAAATCATTGAGAAGAACAAGGATTCAAAGCAGGAGGATTTGATCTGTGCATAATTAAGGTGTGAATTAAGGGAGGAGAAGGAAAAGGTGCATGATATTTATAAGAAAATAGAGATGATTTCAGATGCCATAATATTGAAGCACCTGGACCTAGCCCTTCCTGAGCAAAAATATGAGCCAACCATGTAATTCTTGGAAGACTTGACCCGCATCCTCACCATGGAAAGGTAGCCACTCACATTGGAATCAGCAGAAGAGGCATTGACATGTCAAAAGGAGGAAGAAATACTAAAGATCAGGGAAATAGTTACTCAATGTTCCAAGCTCCTTTCCGCTATAAATACCACTACACAAATGGTTGAGGCTATGTATGAAAATTGATTTGATAGAGACAGGGTAATAAGCATATTAGTTGTTGTGCATGCGGCGGGTCTGAAGGAGTTTCAAAAGAAGAACAAAGGAAATAGGGTAGAGCATGATAAAATCCTAACTGAGGATGAGAAGAAGATGGAAGAAATTGAAGCCTTGCAGGGTTCGATCAAGAATCAAATTAAGGAGTTGTATCCCCAAGTCACTCGCAGAATGGATGAGTTGGATGACCTTAGCAAGTAATTAGAAGGAATTGTAGATAGATTAAATGCTAAGGGTGATGAATTGAATTTTGAGGAGGTGAGTGCCCTAGTGGGTGACCTACTTAGGTAGGTGGAAGGTGATGTGGATGACTGGGAAAATATTGAGGCAACAGTGAGGAAGGAGTTCCCACTCCTACTACAGCAGTAGCATATTCTTCCATTCATCCATTCTTCCATTCTTTCATTCTCTATTTAGTTCTCTTTGTCCCTCTTTTCTTTATTATTTGAAGGGGTAATATGTTTCCATGGATGGAGAACACGCTTAGTGTGGGGTGATGTTAAAACTTGAAATATTTGCTAAGTACCAAAAGGTGTGCGTGCATAGGACTAGTGAGAAGAAGGGAACTCAGGGAAAAGAGCGCATGGAAAATAGGTTTAAGAAGGGTTTAGGTGAAACCATGGCACACGTGGAAGGAAAAATATGAGTTCAAAGGACTTATCTATATCTTGCATTCTGAAGAAACTTGAGGAAAAACATGAGGACCTGATTAGGTGTGATGAGTGGATAAGGTCCCAGCCTGGAACCTTGGAGGTCAAGAAAAGGATATTCCACTTAGGGAATATTCTCAAAAGATATCATTACAAAGAGTGTAGGGTTTGTAAAGGGATAAGAATTCTCCAGTAGAGAACCACATCAAAACTTGGCATACAATATGTTCAGAAGAGAAAGCATAGCAGTGGGTTTTGATCTTATAAAAAGAGATGCTCAAACTAGAGAAAGGATACAGATCAGACAAGGAGAGGGAGAGAAGAGAATGCAAGAGATGGACAGAGAGAATGCATCAAGAATAATATGCTAAGTAACATAGTGTTTCAGTAATGCTGGGGTTTAGAGAACTTAGTTTTGATGGTTCTGAGGGATGTCATGAGCCCCTATATGGCACTAAGATCTGTAATAGGGGTTAAAATGGAAGGGTATAGCCAGGGTCTCATGCAAGGGAATATATGTGGGAGTTGGGCCTCTGTCATTTAACATTTATGGTCTGTGATGACCTCTTTTGATTTCAATGTGGTTATTAAAACTATTCTAAATGAATATATATAAGGGTTTGTTGTGCATATCATGCATATAAGGGTGTAAACCCTCATGTTATATAACTACCAAGGATCATATCTAGTTTATTATGATTATTACATTGTTATTAAGTTTCTATAATACATTGATGTGTGGATTTGTAAGTTGTCCCTTCCAATTTTATTTTAACTAATTAAATGTACTTCTCAGTCTATAATTCATCCTCCATTAATGGAGAAACATTCTCATAATGCTCACATAAAGGAGGGGCTCAATGCCCGCCTGTGCCTCGGGTGAGTGCCTTACACCCGCTGGGTGATACGTCGGTGTGCCTGGGGTTAGAAAGTAGTATTGAGGGTAAATAAAATGACTACACAAGACAACATTTCTAGACACACACTCGGACTACAATAAGACTCTCCTTATGAATTTATGACACTACAACCCTTGTATGAGACATCAACATGACTCTTACAGACATTGAGTCATCTCAAACTGACAATACACCATGATAATGCAGACTCATACTTTAAGGACATAGACATGATGATGACAACAAGACTTAAAACTTAACTCTCACGATATGATCAATCACTTAGATCCACAAGAAATTTCAAAATGACTTGAGAAGATCTACCTTGACATCATGGACGAGACACACTTTGACTTAGATAGCCCCCCTCACTCAAATGCTTCATATGGACTAATATACCTCTAAGAAGCATAATAGAGGCATATGTATACCATTAAGACCTAAAAGAAGGTCTTGAAGAGGTCCCAAACCCTATTAGACACTTGTAGAACTCCTTCTCTCTTTTGATTTGAACTCTGAGTTATACATTTACTTCCATCATCATCATCTCTTGATGAGACACTAAGATATATTATAGGCTCCCAAGTCCTTCTTAGACTATTTTCATGCATTTTAGTCTTATGCAATATATCTCTTTATACTTTGCGATCTTGAACACTCTTATTTTTCCTTGACAAATTAGAGTCACGGTCCCTTACCACATGACCAACTTGATTACAACTATAGCACACCATAACATTATTCCTCTTGAAACCATCACCATAATTAGATGAGTCATATAAGAAAAACTGAGCAATGTGATCTACCTCATTACACTTGTAACATACCACATTCCTAGAATATTCACTCCTATTATCTCTCCATAACTAAGTATCTTTAGAATACCTTATACATTATTTATCCCAAATAGTAAATGCATTAAAAGTATAACGATATCCATTGAAGGTTCTCTTAATGCAAATCAGCAGCACCCCTGGATGTTGATCAGATTTCGAGTTTGACATTTTGGACATCTAGTGTGATTGCACAACATTGAATCTCTTCCCCAAGTGTGGGACTTGTAAAAATTGGAAAATAATCTCCAGGTTAGAGGCTAGTTCCTCAACTCCTCTAATCAGGTGTATTACTTGTAAGTTGCAGAGGTTTTAAAGTCAAAATCCTATTCTAAATTCCAAGGGGACAGAGATAAAGAATGTTAAAAACCAAAACTAATGATAATAAGGTGATGCACCAAAGGAGTGGTTAGCATTTTCTATTTCTGAAAATTGACACAGATCATAGAAATGCAACAAACATCATGCACAAACTGATAAAAGGTATTGAGAGGTCAGAAATGAAGCAAACAACACAAACAGAGGATTGAAACTCATTCACAGAGCTTGCATTGTCATTTCCAATATCAAAAATACATGCACTACAACATCGAAGAGGTAGAAAACATGTTACAATCTTGGAAGAGGTTTGCTATTCAACAAAATCACTTTTTAAGGTGAAGGAGAGAGCCTGCAAAACATAAAAAAATGTCCAAAAAACCTTTTAAAAATGAGCCAAATCTGGATTTTTACAATGCAAAACCGAGCCCAGGAGAGAGAAACACGGGAAAACGTGAGAAAAATTTTAACCACTAACCAAATTCATAATAAATAGCATGGGTATCCTTACAGGTCCATTCCCTGACATTTTTCACCATGCTGGGAGAGAATGCGAGCCATGCTACATTAAAAATGGTGGTTGAAATGTCATTTTTGTTCATTACCACGTGCCAGAGGCATTTTTTAATTTTTTCTCTCCAAACTCCATCAAAATAAAAAATTGAGCCCAGAATCTTGTATATAATTTCACCAGCTTTTTGTTGATATAAAGAACGCAAAAAACCAAGCTCTGGATCAAAAGTTATGGTTGTTTGAAGATTTAGGGAAAAATAGGACCAAAATGGGTTGGCGGGCCAAAAATTTGAAATTTTCCCACTTTTTTGCATTTGGGAAAATTTCCCCAAAAATCTCCGCACCCCGCCGATCCAGTGCCATGTGGCATGATTCCATTGGCCGCGGGCTCTTGATGCTTCATTTTCCATCGTTTTGGCCATTGGAAAATTTTCTAAAAATTCTCCGCCAGGCCGATGACCTGAGGACACGTGGCATGATATGATTCACCGTGGGCATCTTCTATTAAATTTTCCATCGATGTTGACCATTTTCTCTAGGCTGGACACGTGGCAAAACCCTATTGGATGCGGGCTTTTCCCTTTGAATTTTTCCCTTGATTTTGTTGGGAAAAATCTCCCAATTTCTCCCGCGCTCCGTCGGTTGAAGACACATGGTGGGTTTCCATTCATCGCGGACCTTGGGGCTAACATTTCTCCTTTTCTCTAACCTTTGGGAAATTTTCCCACTTTTTCCCTTGCGGCCGAAGCTCCGATGACCTGATGAGACACATGGCGAGCTTTCATTTTACGCGGACCTTGGGGCAAAAAAATTAACTTTTTACCCTCGCCGATCACTTTTTCCAAATTTCCAATCTTTCCTCCGCCCTCCGCCACTCCCTTGGCCTAAGGACACGTGGCGTAGTGTGATTGGGCGGGCCTTTCCTGGAGATTTTTCCATGGCACCAACACTTAGTCAAATTTTCTATTTTACCTCCACCTCTACCACTCCTTTCCTCTAGAGACACGTGGCACAATGTGATTGGATGTGGGCCTGGCATCGAAAATTTTTCTTGTATCAACCCTTAGGAAATTTTTCTAATTTCTTCCCCTTGGACACGTGGCAGCATCCAATTCATCGGCGGGCCTTCGGGGTGAAATATTCCTTCTGAAATTTTTCCAAACACTTGGTAAAAATTCCAAGTTTTCCTCCACCTTCCGCCCTCCTGAGGACATGTGGCCTCATCTTATTGGCTGCGGGCCTTTCAGGGGAAAATTTCCCACAAAATCTCCACCGAGCCATAACTTAAAAAATACATGGAGTTAGGAGGAAAACTTTACCTTTCTGGAAAGCTGAGAAAAATCTCTATCCAATGGTGCCATTTCCAGAAGGTCTTGAGTGCCTGAAAAGCAAAAAATTATGACTGAGGCACAAGAGAGGGAAGAATGAAGGGAGTTAGCCACAAAATGTGCAAGGGGAACATTTTGGATAACAATTTTGGTGACTCAGAGGGGTCATCTTCCTGCTGGATGAAGTTACCAGTTGCCTGAAACAATCCATTGGGCATGGAGTCATTAAATTCTCTGCTTGGTACCCCAACTGATTAGAGCACTGCAAGGAGGAAGATGGAAGGTAGAACACCATCTGATGGAGCAAGGCCTGTAAAACACATTTCCTAGAATAGCAAGCTTGTGCCAAAGCACTTAGGGAAAGCAAAGCTAATCTACAACAAAACAATGTGCATAAGCACTTGGAGGAATGAAAACCTAAGCTAATATGTACAAGGTGGAGAATTTCCTTCAGTAGCAATGCTTTAGATGGATTCCATTGACTGGAATCTATAATTCTTCACCATCCAATGAAGACAATTGGAAAGCATTGTTGTCCTTACACTTTGTGACCATGTATGGGCCACTCCAAATGGCATCAAATTTTGAATGCCTTCCCGGTTTTTGCTCTGTCTGCATCCCATTTTAACACTAGATCTCCAACTTGGAAAGATCTATCCTTGGCCTTTCTATCAAAGGTCTTCTTGATCAAAGCTTGATCCTTCTCCATTGCTTGGGATGCCTGATTTCTGATTTCTTGGAGCTCCATCAATTCTACATATCTAACCTCCATGGGTCCAAACTCCAACAACTCCAATTGTTTCATGAGTTCCAATGTTGGCAACTCAAGTGACATGGGCAAAATTGCCTCTCTTCCATAAACAATCTTGAATGGAGAATTACCTGTAGATCTCTTGGGAGTTATCCTATCAGCCCATAAGGCTGATTTCAACTTAGTATGCCAAGACCTCTTATTTTCATCAAGAGTCCTCCTAATGATCCTCAACAAGTTCTTGTTTGTAGATTCAGCTTGGCCATTACCCTGAGGGTAATAATTTGATGAAGTGCTTAGGTAGATCCCATTCTTGACAGCCCATTCAGTTACCTTGGACCCAATGAATGCCAATGCATTATCTGATATTATTGTAGCAGGTATGCCAAATCTGGTTGCTATTCCCTCATAGAAGTCCAGGATGCTAGATTCATTTGCTTCCTTGAGTGCTACTGCTTCAGTCCATTTGGTGAAGTAATCTGTTGCTATTAGAATCCATTTGTGTCCTTGGCTTGAATTTGGATTAATGACTCCAATGAAGTCCAAACCCCATTGCATGAATGGCTGGTCAACTGAAATTGGATGCAATGGAAGGGCAGCTAGCCTCTCCTTACCCGTGAAGAATGCACAATTCTTGCACCTCTTGATCCATGCATAACAATCACTGAAAATCTTGGGCCAATAATAGCCAGCCCTCATGATCTTTAGAGCTGTCACTCTCGGTGCAAAATGACCACCAGCTGATCCACCATGGAACTCTTCCAACACCTTGTGAATCTGATTTGTACCAATGCATCTCAGCAGCACTCCATTCACATCCCTTTTGAACAAAACACCATCAACAAGGGCATATGGGACAGCCTGCAATCTAAAGTGTCTTCTTTTGGTCTTGTTCATCTCTGGAGGGCATAGACCTGTGCTTAGGAAGTGCATTATGTCTTGGGTCCAGCAAGGAGTGAGGACACCATCATTTTCCTTTTGAGTGTTTCCTTGCTCATGGCTGTCTTGCAACGCCAAAACAACCTCCTTCTCATTGCATGCTTCCTTGTGTTTATTCAAGACCAGCTGCTCACACAACCCTTTTCCTCTGACCAACTTGGTGACTTTGATCTCAATGTCATACTCCATGACACGAGTAATCCAACCTGCTCTTTTTTCATTCAGGTCTTTGTTGAGGAGGAAGTCCTTAACTCCCACATGAGAAACCAGCAATTGAACCTTGTTGTTTGAAACTAGATGCTTGAATTTCTTTAAGCTCCTGATTACTGCAAGAACATGCTTCTCAATGAAAGAATACCTCACCTCATAGTCCTCTAGGCTTTGGCTAAAGAAAGCAATTGGCTGCTCATCATTGTCTTTGTTCTGTTGTACCAAAATTGCAGAAATAGTATCATCACCCCCAAATGCATAGAGGATGAAATCCTTGGAGAAATCTGGGTTAATGAGAGTTGGGGCTTGAGAGATGGCTTCTTTGATTGCTTCAAAACTTTCCTTGCCTTCTGCTGTCCATTTGAAAGCTATGCTTTTCTTTAACATCTTGGTGATAGGCTTGACTAGGGCTGCAAAATTTGGGACAAACCTCCGAACAAAATTTATTCTCCCCAAGAAACTTTGAAGGGCCTTCTTGTGGCTTGGCAATGGTAGTGCTCTTATGGCTTCAACTCTTTCTGGATCAATTGCTAATCCTTCTTTGGAGACAATGTGGCCAAGGAGCTTTCCTTCATGGGCTAGAAAAATACACTTTTTAGGATTCAAGGATACTCCAAATCTTCTGCACCTTTGGAACACTTGTCTCAAATGAAAGAGATGGTCTGCTGCATTTTTTGAAAAAACAGTGATATCATCAAGATATATCAGCACCATGTTGTTAATCAAATCCTTGAACGCCATGTCCATTGCTCTTTGGAAAGTAGCTCCAGCGTTGGACAACCCAAATGGCATTTTCCTGTATGCATAAGTTCCCCATTTGGTTGTAAAGGCTGTCTTGAACTGATCCTCTTCTTTCACCATAATCTGATTGTACCCCGAATAGCCATCAAGTAATGAAAACCTCTCAGAGCCGACAACAACTTGTAAAATCTGCTCCATAGAAGGAAGTGGATAATGATCCTTGAGAGATGCTCTATTCAAATCTCTGAAGTCAACACACAATCTGATTTCCCCACTCTTCTTTCTAACTGGAACCAAGTTGGCCACCCAACTAGAATGCTTGATAGGGAATATGATACTTGACTCTATCAACTTATTCAATTCTTTTCTCATGAGAGGCTCCATGTGTGGATTGACTGGCCTTTGTTTTTTCCTGATGGGTTTAGTACTTGGATCCAATTCAATGGTGTGTTGAGCTAACTCAGGATTGAAACCTTTCAAATCTTCATAGCTCCAAGCAAACACATCAGGGAATTCTTGACAAAGTTGTATGAACTCATACCTTTCTTGCTCAGTTGTCACTTTACCAACTTGGAGTGATTTGCCTTCTTCCACCAAGATGGACACTGAATCTTCTCCCTTGACTTGGATGTTTGCTTTCTCCTTCCTAAACTGATCATTAGGATTGAAAATGGACTCCAAAGTAATAAGTCCCTTTGGTAGTTTGTTGGTTCTCAGCTGTACCACTTGGTCACCATACTGCTGTTCCAACTTTTCCTGATTTTTAGCTGAGAACTCAGCCTCTTCTTGCAAGAAATGGATGATTTGTTGATCACTTTCAAACACTTGCCAACTCACATTGTTTTCTGGCACTGAAGGCCTTACAATCACATGGATGTTTGGTTGTACCTTGTCTTTTTTGATGCTTTCAACAACATCAAAGGCTGCTCCAACTGCTGCAAGCCTGTCAGCAGCTTGGTTCTCTTTTCTAGGAATGGATTTGATGCCAAAGCCCTCAAAATCTTCAATGAGGTCCCACACCCTATTTTTGTAGCACTTGAGCAGATCATTCTTGGCAGCATGCTGCCCCTTAACTTGGTTGACAATCAACTCACTGTCACCAAAGACTTGCAAGTTCTTTATTCCTCTCTTGATTGACCAATGTAATCCTTGTATCAAAGCTTCATATTCAGCAGTGTTATTAGAGCATGCAAACTGAAATCTAAAAGCTGAATAATACTTAACTCCTTGAGGTGAAACAAGCATAGCTCCCCCTCCTGCACCTTGTCTACTCCTTGATCCATCAAAAAACAACTGCCATACCTCATTGTCATCCTTGTGGTCTGGCTTGGTGATGCTAGGGATAGGTTGATTTTCTTCATGCATGCAATAGACTCCTAGCTCAGATTCTTCTATTTCTTGATAAGGATCAAAAGCATGCACCTTGCTTGCCCATTCATCAAGAGTCAGATCTGGGATGCTTCCAACCTTGGTGTCAGCTTCATCAGTGCTTGGATAATCCTCTTGATCAAACGCTGAACAATTGGTATTGATTTGGCTTGGAGTGTGAGGCTCAATGTGAAAGTTTGCAATAGGCTCAGATCTGATTGTGGCTTTAGTTCCATATCTTGTTCTGAACAACATGTGTGACCAATCAGTAGATAAGTACCCTCCAATCTTGGCTGTGAAATCCCTTGACAAACATAGGGCAAAGAGTGGTGGAAGGTCTATTACTGAGACATCTTGCAAAACAACAACGTTGGGGCATGCATGCAAAGTAAGACTCAAGTTTTTTATCACTCCAACTATTGTTACTGTTGTCCCATCCAATTGCACTACCCCTTTGGATATGACTTCATATTGAAGCCCCAACTGATCAGCTATTTGCTTGGGCATTACTGAACTACTTGCCCCTGAATCAATCATGCAATTGTGTACTAATTGGTTTCCAATGATCAATGAAACATAGAATGGAGGGGGCTTCAACATTTTACCTTGCTATCCTCCATGATTCCCCTCAGGCTGGGAAGCATTTGTGAGTACCTTCTCTTGCATTTGGACCTACTGATTTGAAGTTGACCAGTCCTTCATGGCAGCTTGTAGCAAATCTCTTTGGCCTGGGATGGATAGTGATTCCCACATTGATATGTTTACATTTGTCTTCTTCATCTGATCAATGATGTTGAATGGAGATGAAGCATCTCTCTGTTGTCCCTTGGCCTACACATTCATTCCTTGCACATGGGCAGCAACAACTGGCATTTGAGTTGGCCTAGGAGCTGTTTTAGGCAGTCCTTGCGTGTTTGGAACTGCATTTTGTTTGCCAATAATTTGTGGAGTGGTAGAAGGTTGTGGATTACTTGGAGCCAATGGTTGTTCTTCACCCAAATTTCTCCTTTTTGACCTTGTGTTGGCTGCAACACTTTGGGAGATTGTTTGATTCATGCCACAAAAATCTTCTGCCTGCCAGTTTACAAGTGTGGTATCATTTGGAGCTGATTGTTGCTGGAATGTTTCTTGTTGTTGGTTATTTCCTTGACTCCCTTCACCCTCCACACCAGTAGTTGTCACCATTAATGCTTGATTTAAGGCACCGTTGAAGCACATAGACTGGTTGTGAGGTTCATTGCATGGGAAACACCAATCATACTCTTGAGCTATGTTGTTTTGCACTGGCACTATTGCTTTAGAGGCAGATGTAGCATTGGGATTATAGGGCTGAAATGGTCTGTTGGTAGGAGGTCTTGCTTGATTTTGATTTGCAACTGGATTGGGTGGTCTTTGAGGCTGGTATGGCTACCTGTTAGGCTGAGCTTGAGGCTGGAAAGAAGGTCTAAAACCTTGGGCTTGCTGCCTCTTGAGTGTAACCAGCTCATTGCCTAAATTTTGCAATTGCTTCATGACTTCTTGAAGTTCATTTGAGGCACTAGAAGATGAAGT
The DNA here is from genome assembly GCA_019776745.2 of Taxus chinensis. NCBI lineage: Eukaryota > Viridiplantae > Streptophyta > Pinopsida > Cupressales > Taxaceae > Taxus > Taxus chinensis. Next base: position 389,292,690 of record CM034147.1, read on the forward strand.
AGAAGCTTCACTTGAATTCTGATTTCTAGGAGTGGGAATAGGAGCTAAAATAGGCACTTGACTAGTACTTGGGCTCTCTAAACTTGGATACAATGGCATTGGAGGCCTAGGAGCTAGCTTGCCAGCTTGAATCAAACAATTTTCAGCTCTAATGGCAATGCTATAAGCAACAGGGATAGTTGTGCCTCCCATGGATTGAATTAACATAGAAATATCAGAATTTAGAGCTTTAAGGTAATATAGAAAAGCACCTTCTGCTGTTGGCCTTACTGCCACTGGAATTCTCTCCCAAGTCATTTGAAACCTGAAGTTGAAGTCAATCAGCTGCTCATTGGGAGCTCTCTTGATGGTTGTCAACTGTTCCAAAAGGGACAAGTTATCTCCCTTTTCTCCAAACTGCTCATGGAGGGCTATACATAGCTGGTTCCAATTTTGGATAGAACCTAAGGCAAGACTCCTGAACCATTGCAAAGCTTTCCCTTTGAATGAAGATGCCAGTAGTTTGACAGTAACTTGCATCTCATTAATCTCATGGATTGCACAAATATTAGCAATATCCTTGACATGATCACCAGGAGTGGTCTGATTCTCTCCAGTAAAGTATGGAATGTTCTTCAATGCTGCAACTGGGATTGGATTTTGTGCATTGAGAGCAAGTGGGCTGCTGCCAGTGAAATTGACATAGGGGTTGTGTTGTGCCATTCTGATTGGCCTTAGAACCCTTGTTGATTGAATGAAAGGCCTACCAGGTGGAGGAGTTGATAGAGTTCTGTTTGGTGGAGATGGAGACCTTTGAATTCTCCTCCCTCTTTGTCTTCTTCTTGGAGATAATTGCAGATACTCAAACAACACCTCTTCTTCTCCAACTCTTGACCTTGTGGTGATTCTTCTCATGAGTTTTCAGGTCTGCACTGCTAAAACCAACTTGATTCTTCTTCCTTGGAGTCGCCAGATGTGCAATTTAGGGATCTTTTAAGTAAGAAACTTGCAACAAATGCACATAAATTTTGTTGCAATGAAGATGAAGACCTCTAAGGTCCCACCGAGCATGCCAAAACTGTTGGTGCAAATCAGCAGCACCCCTGGATGTTGATCAGATTTCTAGTTTGACATTTTGGACATCCAGTGTGATTGCACAACATTGAATCTTTTCCCCAAGTGTGGGACTTGTAAAAATGGGAAAAGAATCTCCAGGTTAGAGGCTGGTTCCTCAACTCCTCTGATTAGGTGTATTACTTGCAGTGGCAGAGGTTTTAAATTCAATATCCTACTCTAAATTCCAAGGGGACAGAGATAGAGAATGCAAAAAACTAAAACTAATGCTAATGAGGTGATACACCAAAGGAGTGGTGAACATTATTTACTTCTACAAATTGACACAGATCATAGAAATGCAACAAAACATCATGCACAAACTGATAAAATGTAATGAAAGGTTAGAAATGAAGCAAACAACACAAACAGAGGATTGAAACTCATTCACAGAGCTTGCATTGTCATTTCCAATATCAAAAATACATGCATTACAACATCTGAGAGGTAGAAAACATGTTACAATCTTGGAAGAGGTCTGATATTCCACAAAATCACTTTTTTAAGGTGAAAAGGGAGCCTGCAAAACATAAAAAAATGTCCAACCTTCAAAAATGAGCCAAATCTGGCTTTTATAATGCCAGAAACAGCCCTAGGAGAGAGAAACACAGGAAAACATGAGAGGAGCTCCAACCACCAACCAAAATACAATAAAACAGCATGGGCGTCCTTACAAGTCCATTCCCTAACATTTTTCACCATGCTGGGAGAGAATGCGAGTCATTCTTCATTAAAAATGGTGGTTCAAATGTCATTTCTGTTGATTACCACATGCTAGAGGCATTTTTCAATTTTATCTCTCCAAATTCCATAAAAATACAAAATTTATCCCGGAATCATGTAGATAATTTCACCAGCTTTCTGTTGATATAAAGAAGTAAAAAACTGAGCTCTAGATCGAAAGTTATGGTCGTTTGAAAATTTAGGGAAAAACAGGGCCAAAATGGGTTGGCGGGCCAAAAATTTGAAATTTTCCCACTTTTTTGCATTTGGGAAAATTTCCCAAAAAATCCCCATGCCCCCCCAATCCAGTGCCACGTGGCATGATTCTGATTGGATGTGGGCCTTCTTGACGCTTCATTTTCCATCATTTTGGCCATTGGAAAATTTTCCAAAAATTCTCCGCCGGCTGGATGACCTGAGGACACGTGGCGTGATGTGATTTGTGGTGGGCATCTTCTCTTAAATTTTCCGTCACTGTTGACCATTTTCCCTGAGCTGGACACATGGCAGAACCCTATTGGATGTGGGTTTTTCCCTACCATTTTCCGCTGCGGGCCAAATCCGCCACTGGACATGTGGCATGATTTGATTGGCTCGGGATTAGGGGGCGGGGCTCTTCCTTTGAAATTTTCCGTTGATTTTGCTTGGACAAAGATCCCATTCTCGCATTTAGGGGGCAGATTTCTTTTTAATATTTCCTTCGAATTTGCTTTGGGAAAAATTCCCAAATTTTCCCCGTGTTCAGTCTGAGGACACGTGGCAAGATCTCCATTGGACACGGGCCTTAGGGGGCTAACATTTCTCCTTTACCCTATTTCCTTTGGGAAAAATTCCCAATTTCTCCCTGGTGGCCGAAGCTCCGATGACCTGACGAGACATGTGGCAGCAACTCCCATTTGATGTGGGCCTTAGGGGCAGCTTTTCCCTTTTGCACCCTCACTGATCACTTTTTCCAAATTTCTAATCTTTCCCCCCCGGCCCTCCGCCACTCCTTTAGCCTAAGCAACACGTGGCGTAGTGTGATTAGGTCGGCAGGCCTTTCGACTGGCCAGATATTTTCCATGACCGCCAACACTTATTCAAATTTTATATTTTACCTCCACACTCTGCCACTCCTTTCCTCTAGAGACACATGGCACAATGTGATTGGATACGGGCCTAGTGCATCGAAAATTTTTCTTGTATCAACCCTTAGGAAATTTTTCTAATTTCTTCCCCTTGGACACGTGGCAGCATTCAATTCATTCAGCGGGTCTTCGGGGTGAAAATATTCCTTTTTAAAACTTTGCCGAACACTTGGTAAAAATTCCAAGTTTACCTCCACCGCGGTCCGCCCTCCTGAGGACACATGGCCTCATCTTATTGGCTGCGGGCTTTTCAAAGGAAAATTTCCCACAAAATCTCTGTTGAGTCATAACTTCAAAAATACATAGAGTTAGGAGGAAAAATTTACCTTTCTGGAAAGCTGAGAAAAAACTTTATCCGATAGTGCCATTTCCAGAAGGTCTTGAGTGCCTGAAAAGTAAAAAATTATGACTGAGGCACAAGAGAGGGAAGAATGAAGGGATTTAGCCACAAAATGTGCAAGGGGAACATTTTGGATAACAGGTTCTTTCATACCTTGAGGCATTAGGTTTCCTAATAAGCTTTGTCCTCTCATTGTTCTTAATGAATGATACTTTATTTTCTTCCTTGATGTTTGGTTCACCAAAATATTTGCTTGAAACTAGGTCCTCTTGCTTCACTTCTTTGTCCTTTTCCTCAGATTTGAATCCCAAACCAACTCTGTCACCTGTTATTTTCTGATTGCTCAAGATATTACCAAGAACATTGAAGCTTTCTTCAAATTTCTGATATGTTTTTATTTTACTTGTTGTATATGATAGCTCTTTCTTAATAATGATCACTTCTTCTTCCTTATATTGCAAGCTAAGAGTCATGTTACTCATTTGCATTTCTAGCTTTCTCACAGTTTCATCAAGATTTTCAGTAATAGCCCAATGCTTCTCTTAAAGTTCTTGAATCTTTGTCTCATATTCCTTGACTTGAGAATTTAATTTCTTATTATTCTTTTTAGCATGTTCTAGTTCTGATTGGACACAATCCAACTCAATTCTTAAGCCATCATCATCTCCTTCATCCTCTTTGTAATATTTAGGTGTAAAATCACCCCACAAAGTAGAACCTCCACTAAAGGATCTCATATATTACTTTGTCATAAATAGGACCTCATCACCTACATCTTTTTGATCAGATTCAAACTTAGAATCAGATCCATCACCTCCACTATCTTCTTTAGAGGAATAAGCCTCTTGCTTGATATAGAAACTCTTCTTACTCTTCCTCTTGAAATTGGAATTCTTGAACTCTTTCTTATTTTTATTGTACTTGTAATTTTTCTTCTCATGATCATCACTCCCTTTCTTATCATTTCTATGAGGAAAATTATTAACAAAATGACCTACTTTACCATAAACAAAGCATTTGAAAATAATTCTACCCTTGTACTTACCAATTCCAAAAGTTAGCCTTCTAGCAACCATGGAAAATATTTCTTCCTCACCTAGCTCATGAGCATCATCAAATTTTACCTTCTTATCATTTTTCTTCTTTTCATCTTTGAAATTTATTTCTTTCTTGGCTGGTTTGGATTCCATCACCCTCATCGCATAAGCATTCAAAGTATCATGTAATTCATCCATCTTTAGAGTAGTCAAATCCTTTGCTTCTTCAATAGCAGATACTTTAGAATCAAACTTAGGAATTAAGGACCTCAAGACCTTTTTAACAACTACTTCTTCTTTCACATATTCTCCTAACCCTTTCTTTTTATTTACAACCTTGTCAACTCTAAGAAGATATGCAGTAATAGATTCATTGTAATTCATTTTAAGACTCTCGAACTAATTTCTAAAAGTTTGAAGCTTAGAAATTTTTACCCTTGATTCACCTTCATACAAATATTTAAGTTTCTCCCATGTTTCCTTTGTTGATTTGTAATTCAATACTTTTTCCAACTCAGATTATCCAATGCCATGTATGATAGCATTATAGGCCTTGGATTTATTTTCATATGCCTCCTTGTCTATTTTACTGGTAAGAGTGGTAGGAATATTATACCCATCTTCAACATATTTCCAAACATAAAACCCTAGAGACATGATATGAGTCTTCATCCTCATACTCCAAAAATCATATTTTGTTCAATCAAACAATGGTGTCTTCCCAGTAGAGCAATCACTCACCATTTTTATGCTTCAAGGGTCTCCTTTTAAGTGGTCAAAATTCTCCTCAAGTAGCTACTCTAATGTCAATTATTAAAAGCATAATGGATTGAGGGGGGGTGAATCAATCCTTACAAAGTTTTAAATCAAATTTCATATTGCTTATTCAAAACACAAAATCACTTAACCATCCATTAATGTGTGTACACTATCAAATACCATACATGCAATGAACCATGAACAAGAGAATCAACACAAGACACAAGATATAAGTGGGAAACCCTCAAGGGTAAGAAAACCCACTGAAACACAATCTTTATATTGATATGTTTCAAATTTAGTGAATCACCAACCCCTATTTTAGTAAATCTACAACCCTAAAAGAAGCATCAAGCCCTAATTTTGTGAATCAAAAACTCCACAAGGAGGCTACAAGCCCCCAATATGATCAAGTACCCACTTAACCACCTTATGAATAATATCTATGATGTATTGATTCTTTCAAAACTGATAGAGATCACAATTTCAGCTCACACACCTTCAAACTCTTGTTCAAACCCTAAGTCTTAAATCTCTCACAAACTAGCACTTTCTTCACTTTTAAATGCATCAAACCATTATAGACATGATTAATGTCATTCCTAAACCTGTCACTAACTTTATCATATCTCAATTCATTTTCACACACCTAAAAAAAGTTCACACCTAGGTCACACTTCTTGCACACACTCCACTAGCTTATAAAAGCACCTAAAACTATGATTTTATAAGATTTCCTTCATTAAAATTCAAAATGTGTTATTTTACCTCATTTATCATGACCATTAAAACTTTAAAACATCCCATAAAATTTATCACAATAGTCACAAGTGATCCAAGTAGGTCGGCCTAGCCAAAACCCTTCATCCATGCACCAACAATTCTCAAAATCCCATAATTGTAATGAGAAAAATCCTCTACCACCAAAAATATTTTTATTAAATCTCTAAAAAATCACCACACATGTTTAAAATTAAATTTAAATATCTTCCATGGTTTCAATTATCATTAACCAATCAAATTATTTCATTTAATGGGCCCAGTTGCTCATTGTCTTCACAAAACACTTGTTTCTAGCACCATGTCTTCACCTTTTGGCCTCAATATCACTTAATAAAACCTCAAATATGTAATTTTACAACTCAATGGAAATAAAATAACCTTTATAAAACTTTTAAGAAATTTAGAGAGCATGAAACATCCACTAGTTCAAACCACAACAACTTTTGTCTTCACACAAACATGTTACCCAAAAAGTAGTTTTACAAATACAACTGGTTAACATCCTTCCTGATAGATTCAATACCTACAAATGGATTAATTTGATAAAAAATTTATCCCTCTTCACATTCCAAGTGATATCAATCATCACCCTATCCATTTCATGCACTAACCAACTCAATCTTTCAATCAAAACTATCATGTCCTGCAAAGCCAAAAAAAAAATTGTTCCCAAACTAACTTATAAAATGCATCAAAACTCCTCATCATGAGACAAAAATTATATCATTGGAAATATCTTATAATTATATTTCCAAAAAAACTTGAATCACCTCCTAACTCATCTTATAGATCTTGTGATGTCTACATTACTGAAGACTGCTTCTAACTACCCCAAAACTGACCTTTGACCAGTCAACATAAATGAAGCATAATTGATCATTTATCAGAATCACCATGACCTAAAACTATCATTTAAATCAATAAAAACTCACATAAATCATATAATGGTCATTTATATTTCAACTCCTTTGGATAACCTTGTCCCAAACTGAATTTCTTCAGAAATTGACCTGTTTGAGTGGGTTCCACTTATCACCATAAGATCTACTATACCTTTTTAAAACCTATATTATTCCTCTACATTTTCCAATAATAATCCAATCACTATCAATAAAATAAATCTCTCAAACTACTTTCAAGGTAGGGTTTTAAACACATTATGAGTTATTTACCTTGTTAACATTTGTTTATAAACACACGATGATGAAATGACCTCATAATTTTTTTAAACCTTTTATACTCAAATTTATAAACATCCCTGAAATCCATAAGGTCCCATTCAAATCACACAATTCAGGGTGAGCACCAGAAGACCAAATTCGAGCTATAAATGACCTTGCTCTTAACCTTGTTTCATCAAAACTGACATAACATGCAAAATACTCATCATGGAAACTTGAAAATTTTTGCAAAACACCATGAAACACCCTACTTACATCTCCAATCATCATCATGTCACATACAACACTCCATCTCTCCATCCTATCTCATTTTCATAGCTAGCCCTAAGGGTTTTGTATTGTAAAGGCTAGGATTAACTGAAACAACCTCATAAAACATCATGAAAACTCTCAAAAATGACCTAACATACCTATTACATCATAAATTAACTACCTCTATGCATCCATGAGCTTATATATCTTTACAACTCAACCTTATGTATTCTAATAACCATACTTGGTCTAAATGAGCACCTGAAACATGGTCACCAACCTGTATCTACACCTTGTAACTCGTGTGAGTGCCTATAAAATCCCAAAACATGATCTCCATCATTTCAATATGCTTATAAATTTAGAAAGAAGCTCCAACCTCCATACACCATCACCTAGGCTAGCTAGGTCACCTGAATAGGCTTGTAAGAACAAGTAATCCTCACTAAAACACCTAATATCATCATGAAAACATCTGAACCATCATTTCATCATCATCCTCAACATGCTCTTATTATACTCCATCATCCACTTTTTCATTAATGAGGTTTTTCATCAATCACAATACTTATGCAACAACATGACAACATTTAGAACCCTATATAAGCAAGTTGACATTACATCATTCAAGGACCTGAAAAATCTTGGAATTCTCATTACAAATACCAATACAAAATGAACTCAAGTATCCTTAAATATTCCCAAAGCTTAAGCACATATACTAGGGTAGTCACTACTACAGTTATAAAGCACTCAATTAGGTCAAGGAGTTCAGATTCCATCATTTATAATCACCAAAAGATCCCAAATCAATTTCTTAACAAGAGCACAATCATCTCAAGCATGGTCAAAGTGGTTCCAATCGTGAACTAGTTACATTCATATAGATATTACATTCTAGGTGGAGAATGGTGTGTTGTTTGAGGCCTCTTTAGAGTAGTGCTAATGTAGGATGTGCATGGATTGTACTTCAACCCAAACACTAACTTCTTACATGGTCTTCCATTCATGGTTAGGGTTTGAGTTTGGTTCAACTGATATTATATGGTTTTGAAATAATGTGACACTTAGGGTTTTACTACGACATATATTTCCAATCTACTAAAGGGAACACAAATTTATAGAACCCCACTCCAAGTAGGTGTAAGACAATATAACAGGTCCAAGGTTGTACAAGGGATCATGGAAGAGATATATGGTTTTGTACTAGGGAATTTTCCAATGGTAGTCTCAGGAAAAAATTATCTTCAAGTTCAATACTCCCATATTCTCTAATCAGTACACCCAGATCTCCCTTATGCCACTGTGTATAGCTAATTACATATCTCCTCTTATTTGTTTAAACTTGTAGCATATATTCATTATTATTTATAAGTATTAATGTGTTATTATGATATTTCATGATTAATTTTGGAAGTTAATTAACCATAATAACCCATGTAACAAACCTTACATTCCTAATTATTCTTGTGCATTTCCATAACATTAATAAAAGTTTAAAATGGTGTAAACAGAGATGGAATAAAGATAAACATAAGAAAACTTGATTGTTTGCGCACAAAGGTCAAAACCATAGAATAGGGGACACTATCATACAAGGGTTTTATCCCACTTGTATAATACCATCTATGGGGATAGAAAATTGTAAGTGGAGATCTAGAAAATCCTTATAGGAATTTTAAGATGTCAATAAGGATTATAAAAAATCTTTCAGGTGTCTAAGCAGAAAAATATGTAATAGGAAGTGTTTTAAATCCTTAGGAGAGATTAAGATAATGTGTTTAAGATTTTTTTACACACATAAATCATGACATATGGATTTATGCCAAATTACCAATATCAAGTATTGATTACAAATTTGGGTGTCTACACTAGCTTGAACACCTGGTATGACTAGGTTGGGAATTGTTGGACTATGGTTTTGTTTGCATGTTATCCAATATCAGAATAAATGGTTGTAAATGGTGGAGTAATTATCCTTTCATCATATCTAATTTATTTTTGGTTGCATCTGATCTTCTTTTTCATCAATTTTTATACCTCTGCCTACATTTGGGTCACTAACCCTAAAAACCATATCATAATTTACAACTCCTCTTCCTTACTTGGCATATTTTTTGAATTGCCTAATCCTTTTCTATGGCCTCTAACTTTTGGCACTCCCTTATAAAAATACAATGATTTAGGGCTTAGGGCTTGATAACAAGGATTTGAGTTTCAAGAATAAAAAATAGGATTACTAACAACTAATAGTGTTGTGATTGTCTCTCCATGACGAATCCAATGACTGCTATAGGAAAAAGGGAAAATATCTTGAAAATAAGAGTTACTGACATCTAAAACCATTTTTATCATTTCATCAAAGTGTTTGAAAATATTCTATACTCGACAATCCTATTATGAAATTCATGGAAACCTTTGGCTTGGGATAAATAAGGGATACAAAATACCGAGTGTATTAATTGTCTTGGCCTTGTTTTTCTCACACCATACATTCTACCACAAATTTCTATACTTACCCATTCAGTCATTCCTAAAATACTTTTTTCTTGATCCAATGACAAGTCTTCGATAATATTGAATGACCCTTACTAAAGGTGTGCGTAGATCTATGAGAACCCTTTTGTTAAGGGATGAATTCTTGCACATATACAATATACCTTTATATACCATAGGACATTACCTTTTCCACACAGATGTTTTTGATACCCAAGAATTTTATTAGATATTTTAAATCAAAACATGTATATACATGTTGTTAGTGCTCAATCCAAATCCTTGGATTAAATTGGTCTTTTTCAATATACTCCCCCATAAATTAATTGATTGTGTATGCTTCATGTTGCTCCTTGTGCTTTAAAGATCAGTTTGAGTCAAGAAAAAGTTACTATTTGTAATAGATCTTGTGCCTTTGCAATATAAATGAAAGGATTCCACAAAAATGTTGGGGGACTAGTTTAGTTTACCTTAGAGTACAAGAACTTAGTGTTACATGGGTTCTCCTAACCCATAAAACAAAGGAGTGTCACTTGGACTTAGAATGGTTTTAATTAAACCTGCGGAAAGTAAGTAAAAGCCGCATAAAAAATAATATACGTGATACATTGAAATGTCACAGCCAATGAGATACCAACATGTGGTGGGATTCCAAGGGTCCTTATTGCTTTTGGGCTATGGTGGATGTCTAGCCCTGGGATGATTTGTAATTCATAAAACTTTCGGGTCTAGGTTTGGGTCAGCAAAGGTCCAGGAAACATGTCGGAATATAAGGTTGACACATGGCATGATCTTAAGTGTCAAAGACAAGGAATGTGTCGGCATTCCAGAAATCTTCAAGCAGATGGGATCCAATGGACTTAAAGTCCATGGAATGGACTATTTTTCAAATCATTTTGGGTCCACAGTGAAATCAAATTTAGCAAAGGTCAAAGAAACATGGAATTGTTTGGAGGTGACAAGTAGCAAAAGAGCAAGGTCAAAATAGGGATACGTGGCAACCTTTTTAGGAAGCCAAAATTTTCTAAGTCCCCCAAAAGGAAAAGGTTACAAAGTGAAGGATAAACCAATAAAAATAAAACACGATGCAAGGAATACTGACACACCCAGGGAACGTGGAGCTATTCTATTGGCTCACATTTTACGATTGTCAACCAAGGCTAAAGAAAACATAAAATATGAAGTAAGTGTATGGCTTCCTCATTGGTTGATACTTTGCACTTTATCAAAAGAGATATAGGAAGGGATGACACTACCAAGAGCATGGAGATTTCTTATTGGCTCATGTTTCACAGTGGTCAGTCAAGGACTATAAAAAGGGTAAATTGCAATGAATCATGGAGCTTTCCTATTGGCTCTTGCTTCACCGCTATCAATCAAAGAAAAGGATAGTCTGACAAGGTAGGAGAATATGGCATTGATTTATTAGCTCACTTTTTATTAAGGAACAAACCTACCTACATAAAGAAAAGAAAGGAAAGAAAAGAAGAAAAACCCAACCCAACAATCCAATCAAAGACCAACACATGGAAAATGGGAAAGCAGTGCACACATTGGTAGAGAAGTCCCCGAGCTAATCAAAAGTTGCCACGTGTCACATTTATCTGCATCCCAATATATTAAATTTTAGAGGTCCATATCTTTCGATCCAAACCTTCAAATATTATAAATTTTATATCGTTGGAAAGGTCTCTTCAAGCCCTTCACATTGGAATCATCAAATTCAAAAATTAATGAAAATTAGTGGGAGAAAAAGAAGAAACGTATTTTTCATTAAAGATACAGTTATAGTATTGGACAACGACTTGAATTGATGAAGTGTGGTGTTTTTGCATGCATGACAGGAGGAATGAATGATTTTGGTAGGTAGACCATGCTCCTTTGTAATATTTTAATGCTTCTTATTGGTGGTTGTAGAAGGTGAAGACTACTAAAAGTTCCAAAGCAAAGATAAATTAACAAAACTAACACCACATAGTCTAATTGACAAAATTATTATTAAATCTAACAATAGTTACATCAAAGATAAAAGCTTAATGGAATTCTTGAAATAAGTAACATGAATATAATTCAAAACCTAGCTAAAGCATGCCTACTAGTATGAACAATTGCTAGCTAACATAGACCTAAATAGATCTAGGAGCAATCAAATTGGGATTTGTTGCTACTCTAAGGAAGGTGAGATGGTCTCTCCAATAATGACGACAAGATCATATTGGATACCCATCTACTAACTCCATTAAATACTTGAGGCAAGGATTGAGCTTGGCTATTAATCATATTTCTTATATGATATGCAATTCAAAGCATGGTGTAAAGTTAGAAGGTAGTACTTAGTCTTATTTATAGTATTTCCTTTGAGGAAAACTTGCATCTTGGTGCATGTGGGACTAAAGGTACAAAGAATCTTAAAGGATTGTTAATCGTGATTAAGGCTAGTTAATCCTGATTAGTGAATTAACAAGTGATTATGATGTGATGAGCCTTAATCAACCACTTAGGGTCAATTAGGAGGTTAGGATAAGATTTTGAAGCCTTCTGAGATGTTTTGAAAGGAAGTGGGGTGATTTTGAGAGGTTGGAAGAGGGTTTTAAGCCAAAAATAGGGTATATTGACCAAAACAAGGGTAAAATAGGCTTAATTAGCTAATAATCACTAATTGTCTGTTTGGAAGAGGATTTTAACTTACGATTCATCATAAAGTAACATCCTAAATGCGAAATGGGTTAGGTAATCAATAAAGTGTTTTTAATTGACCAAAATGGTAAGAAACATTAGTTAATTAGTGGAAATCACTAATTATAATGAAAATGGTAAGAATGAGAGTGATTTGTGTGCTTTTAGCAATAAGATTACAAAAGTGGAATTTATGTGTCTACAGAAGGAAATCAAATTTTAATTCTTTCTTTATCCTTCTCATCCTCTATATAATGTAACAGTATTTCATTTTCATAAAGAGGCGAATTGGGGGTAGTTGTAGAGTTTTTTTATTAAGTTCAATTTTTTGTTCCAGTTTCTAGCTTTTGGAAATCAGATGTTTGTATCTAGTTTGTAAGGAAGAGCTAAGGTGGTTACATTATATAACCATTATTAGGTTTTTTGGGCATTTTTTTTTGTCCCCTAGCCAGAACTTACATGAATAGATCTCTCTTTGATTTATCAAGCTACACTTTCCCTTTCTTATGTTTTAAAGGAATGAAAGATGCAATATTGTTTCTATTGCTATCTTGCATTGGATTTACTTTGTTAAGTACACGAGGGTATTTCTTAGTCATTGTATTCTTCTGGTCACTATAAAACTATTGCATAATAGTATATATTAGCCAATATCTCATCTCTATTATAAAATCCTATATGCATCATCACTTTAGAAGAGTTCTTGTTATCCCTAAAGGGTCTTTTGGGTGTATAAGAAAAATCTAACAAGTGCTTTATTTCAGCTATAACTCCATGATTTGTAGTAAGGATTGGGAAGACTGTAGACAACATTTGTGCTAATTGAGTATTAATGAATGCAAATGTTATTTCACATATCATATTAAATTGATTGTTCTTTTCAAGCATCGCAGTTAAGGATGGATTCATTCCATGGGAACACTACTCTATCAAGGTCATAAAAGCAATTTTCCTCCCCCCTCAAAATCCCAATTAACAAACAACCATTTATCTTTATACCAACTAAGCGTATCATACCTACAAACCAAAAATATTCGTATTTTGCTTAAATTCAGCCAAGTGACCCTAGAAAAATACTCCATGTTTGAGCATCACTTATCAGTTTTAGATATTGTTTGTTCCTGGTGTTTCTCTGTTTATTAGAAAAGAAGCTATGATTTTGAAACATTCCATTTGGATTTACCGTGCCCTTTGGGTGAGCCCATTTTGGAGGACACTTGGCCTTATTTTCTGAATGAAAAATGACCAAATTTAGCCAACGAGATCCTAAAATTTGCATCCAGTTTGAGCTCTGATTATCTATTTTGTGATCCATCTTGTTCTTATAATTCATTATATAGTAGAGAGTTAATTAGAGGCATTAAACATCTTGTTATGATGTTGGGTGCTCTTTTATGTTGTTGTATATGTTTTTATACATAGAGAGCTAATTTGTCATATATGTTGTTGTATGTAACACTTCATAAGATACTATTCCACCCATATGCTTGTGAAAAAGAAAATTTCTCTCTTTAATATTCCTTTCTCTCTCTTGAATTTGAATAGAAATCATGCTCCGAAAATATGGAAATTGGTTATGTTATTTTTCTCTCCTTTAAATTTTTTTTTCATGAAAATAGCATGTTAGAGGATGGGTGGATCTATTCCATTGATTTTTGCTGACTCATGCTCACATGCTTTTTTAGGATGCTAGTATAAAGGTGAAATGGCTTGGTTCTAACCCATTTTTGTATTTTTGTAATTCATATATGTTATGGAAAAAAAATGTATAGCTACGTTTTTAGTAAAGTATCATTACATTATTTTCTTTAAAGAAAAGGAGATTGTCCTTGTTGTGCATGAATCTTTAGTAAACGTGTAATTGTTCTTGGATATTGAGTTAAAGAGTTAGCCAAATTTTACTAATGCTCTTCTTAATTTCATTCGTAGCTATGTTGTGAAACCTACATTTTGTATGGTAGAAAAGAGTATCTCTCTATAAAATTAAAATGAAATTGTGTTTTAAACCCATTCAATCTTCCATCTTCCCTTAATTAGTGCACGGTGAGTAAGTGAGATTTGACACTAGAAAATTAATAACAACTTGAGATTACTCCCATATGGAGTGATCCCCACTTTGACCATGATCATCCCAAGTATGGGTGCTTGCTTTTACCAAATCATAATTCTTCTCTCAGGTGTCGTGCTTCGATACAACCTCATGATGATGAGTTGTGCCCCTTATGTTTCATCATGAAAATATTATATCTATTGGATAACTCATGATGTCACTTACATATAATACAAGTCTCGTATTTAATGAAATAATGAGTTGTGACCAAATTTATGGTAAGGCCATCTTTGAATTTGTTACAAAACATGATTTTCTTTAGAATCCTCTTAGTTAACCCACAATGTATCACAAGGGAAGATACCATGTTCAAGATGTTTGTTGAGGCTCCATGCTCTACAAAGATGGAGTTGTGAAACTTTTGTAGTGACAACTATGAAATTTGTTGACATTAATTTTTTAAAGCTAACTTAAGACCTCTTGAGAGGTCATTTTGGACAAGGCACATACCTAGTATAAACCTCTATACTTGGTCCTAATAAGGTGTTAAACCTAAAGTAGAGTAAAAATCATGATTTATTCCCTGGACATAGTGATCAGCATGTTATGTAGGTACGACATGAGGGATTGATCCATGAATAGAGCCTATGTTGTAAGTTACCTATGTATAAAACTAATGAGTTGGATCCCTTATGCTTCTCACAAATAGAATTTTTACCTGGGTAAGAAGTAATTTTGGTCGTGCAAAGGTTGTGAGATAAGGAAATTTAGTTTCCCTAAGTTTTTCCTATTAGTTTGTTGTATAACCCTTTTGGGTGTTAATGAAATTAGTCTATCATGGACCTCTCATGAGAATTAGGTTGAATTACACATTCATATATGTTGGACTAGCGAGAAGGGTAGTGGCTAGAAGGTAATAGGGTGTATAAAATTATAATTGAATGTCTCCTTGTAACACGCATCTAATACTTAAATTACCCAGGAATAGTCCCAAACTTGGTTAAGTATGAAATCATACTCCTTAGGATCTTGGAGACTAATTAAAGGAAAAATAGTATTTGAACCTTAGTTATTCTAAAAAGAAGTCATTATGAAGTCAACTTAATGACATAATGGTTACAGGAACATGATATGAGAGTTTGGAAATGTTGTTAAATGTGGCATACACTTGAATGATGTCAGCATTATAAGATGACTAAGATGATTTTTATAACAAATAAAATTTAAAATGCCTCGTTAGTGATCTCTCAACCTAGTAAATGGGAAACTTGCATTATGTAAGTGAAAAACATAATCACCATGTCATGCCCATTTAAACAACCACTTGCATCCAAGAAACAACCTAGGGTTAGCTAGAAAAATTATAGGATAATTTTTTTTGTTTTCTTTGAAGTGTCTATAACCGGTTGCAAGACATCAGTTTTCACTAACAAGTTCCAGATCAAGACCAAATTACTACAACATGTGTTTTCCCTTATTAACTAATATCAAGTTCACAAGGTTCAAACTTTAGGGTTATATGTTTTAGTTAGGTTCAGGGAGTAATTTACCCCATGCCTGCTCTCTAACAGGCTCAGAGATATAACTGGATTTTTCTCAAACTTAATGCTTTCAAAATTTCCCTAAACCATACCCAATGGATAGGAAATTTTCTCACCTTTCCGGTGACATAAATAAGTCCTCCTAACTCCTTATATAACTCATGATATGGCCAGGCGGAGTTCTAGGGTAAAATTTCCCCTAGGGGAACACGTGTCAAGAGATGGAGAAAACACCTAGAACGGCTTGGTGGGTCGTGGTTGTGTGCATGTATACTTTGCTTAATGCTAAATCAAATGAAGCAAGAACTACCACCTAAAATAGTTCTACAATTTAGCTAAAACAAAGCATAAACACCATCATGATAAGAATTAAACAAGGGTTAGATGCTAGCATTCATAAATACAAACTTTGAAACTAACAATGCTAAATATCTAAACTCCTCTATTCTCTAACAACAAATAAATGAATGGACCTAAGTAAGCTCCATGGCTATTAAAATAGTTGTCCTTAATGTTCCAAGAACCTAGGAATGGGGGCTAATCAAAGTTGGGCTACAAGACCCTTTTGACACCTCCCATATGACCCAAGCACTTTAAGAAAGAGGCTTAACTCTTCAAGATGATGAACTCTCAAAAGGGCAAGGTGCAAGCTCTTAGTCTCTTTGTTATATGCTTTGCATTTGCTCTCTAAGGAGTTTTGGTGTAAGTTAAAAGGTAGGTGGAGGGCTCTTTATATAGCCCAGAGGATAAAGGATTCAACACATTCTCATGAATGTGGGATAAAGGTAAAACATGATTAGGAATGGATAAGGTTGCTTTATTAAAGGTAACCTTACTTTACAAGAGTTTAATACATGTTTAGCAAGTCATGGGAGTTGGGGAGTGTTTTAATTAATCAAAGGTGATTAACTAATAGGTAGATGTAAGCTTATAGAATATAATTAGAGGAATATTAGTACGATTTAGACTATTAAAAGGGGATTGAATCAATTAAATATTGATTTATTGGTTAAATGGAAGGGAAAGCTAATTAATTAATAATAATTAATTAGTCTAGGTAGAAGGGGTGATTTATTAACGGAAGGTCATTAATTAGGGTATTTGTTGGATAGGAAACTTAATTAATTAGCTTAGTGTAATTAATTAATGATGATATGAGGGAAAATGAGTGCTTTTGACAATATGTCGTTGATTTGCGAGAAAGGGGATAATTAGCGCAATTTAAGTATTTAAATTTCTTGGGCATAGTTATAGGTGTCTACAGTGGTGCAGCTTAGGGAATTTTCCCCATGGCATAGGCACAAAGTCACAAGTCCTAACGTGCCTTCACAGGCCCCGGTGGATACGCGTTAGGCCCAGGTTTGAGCGGGAGAAGGGTAAGGGATTGGCAGAGCGGCGGGGGAGATTGGTGGATTACACCGAAAGGAGAAAAAATGGGAAAAGGGGACGTGTGGGTCCGGGTGCCCATGGAAGAAGGAAATTTGAGAGGAAAGCAAAGTTACAGGACGTGGGGAGAATTTTTGAAATTTTCCCAAAGGTCAAAAAAGCCAAAAATAACAAAGGGGTTCTCACCTTACCCACTGCCACCCCCCCAAAGTGCCACGTGGCACCTTCTCATTGGCTGTGGGCCACGGGGCCAAAATAGAAAATTTTCCCAAGAGTTTTCAAAAGGAAAAAAGGACAAGGAAAAGCCACACCTCCGCTGCTGCCCCGTGAGGACACATGTGGAAGCCTCTGATTGGTTGTGGTCCAGCGGAGGAAAAAGGAGAATTGTACAAAAAGAAGAATTAAAATTTAACTTCCAAAATTCTCCCCCATGCATCCGTTGAGCCACATCTCAGCATGTGATTTGTTGCAGGTCGGCGGGGTTAGTTGCGGGAAAAAATGGAAAAAAATTCTAAAGGTAAAATTTTCAAAAAGCATAAGTTTAAATTTCAGTCTGCCCCTCCAAGGTGCCACGTGGCAGGTTTTTATTGGTTATGGGATGGTGGGGGCCTCGGAATTTTTACGGAAATTTTTCCAAAGTTAAAATTTAAATTTTTCTAACTAGTTAGATTTATTTGCTTTATTTTATTGTTTAATGTCAATTTGAATTAAAAACTTCAAATGGCCATAACTTGAGCTAGAAAGCCCGGTTTTGGGAAAATGAGAAATTTTCAGAAAACTATCAATGCACTATTTGCACAAAAACCATAAAATTTACTTTTTGATGAAATTTAAATGGTAAATTTTTAGAAACCAATCTGAAAGCTTTTAATTTATGAACTGGCAGTTTTCAACTTCTCAATTTGGCTAAATTAGATCTCCTCCTTCACTAAACATGTCAAACAGACATGGAGGGTTGGTCTAGGGAGGAATTAGAGTGTTTTCAGAGAGTGAATTTTTAAAATTTATTTAAAGTTGTATTTTTCCAATAGTAGACAGAAAAATGATTGTGCAAGTTTCAAATTGGATTATATAAAGTTTTGAAGGTTCTTTCTTAAATGTTAGGGTCAGTTTCAATTCCTTAGGACTTACTAAGCCTGAATTTAAGTGTTTCATATCTTATTGCTTGGTGTAAGTTTGAACTACTCATTTTTATAAATAAATAACAAATATAATTTCCAGAGTAAAGTTTATGGCCGTGATCTTTTCTTGTAAGTCTTTATCATGTCAATTTTATAATTTAAATGTGTGAATAGTTTTCTAAACTAGTCTAATACATCTACTGGATGTAATTAACCATTCAATTCCAAGTTAAAATTACAATTCCTGATTTTAGTTGTAATAAAGTTCCAAGTATGCAAAAATAATATACTTCCTTCTTCAAACAACAATTTCAATCTTAACAGCAAATCCAAATCCAATACACAATAAAATTTTGAAAACTTAAGGCAATACTTTATTCATTTCCAATACAAATTTGTACAATTTTGTCTATTCCATTGATTTCTAAAATACAAAATACAATGCATATAACTTCTTTACCATTTCTTTTCCAAAACAGAGAGTAAAATAAACCTCTTTTACATTTCACATTCCAATCTTCAGTATTACATTACCGAAACAAATGTATTCACATTGCAATTATTTATACAACTCATCCACTTCAAGTGGGAATGGTTATAATTTACTTCACAAAAGAAGGGACTGTCAAACTGTATTCCTCTTGCTCCCAAACAACAACATGCTAGTTTCTCCATCTTTTCATCTTGATCACAACACGAAAGGGGGAAAGGCAATGCTCTCCACCCAACCAAGACATCTAATGAGAAGGAAGAAGTTTTCCTTCCTCATTGGGCCCCCGAGCCCCAACCATATTGAAATAGGAGATGGTAATCAACTCATGGAAATAAGGCTTCCACAAAAAATGTGCAGTATTATTTCACATGCATAATATAATAAGAAACACAGTCCAACAAAATAATAGTTCATAACTACATTTTAAGCCATTCAAACAAAAATTAGGCTTGATCAAGCAAGCCAACAAGAGAAGAACTATGGGGAAACTACTTATGGAAAACATATCATACCACCACAATAACGTGTCATATCCCATAAACCTTATGCCTCCCAACCCCTCGTTATGCCCCCCCAAAGTTTCTCCCTTATGCCCCCCAAGAGTAAGAAATGCAAGCTATTTATTTACCAAGGTGGATCCCAATCCCAAACTCCCTCCACAATAAAACTGATGCCATTGGCATTCCCTTATTCCCCCCCATATGAAATCCCCATAGCCTTATCCTACACCAAATCTTAAGTAGTCTACCCAACCAGCCAACACACACATAACAACATTCACCATTTCATATAAGCATGCAAGAGAAAGAAACATTTTCAAAAGGCACAAGTTCCTACCTCTCCATAATGGAGTTTTTTCCAAGATCCACAAGCTTTCCAAATGCCAAAAGAAGTCCAAAATCAGAAATGCTCAAGCATGCAAAATGACTCCAAACTCCTTCCACAAGAAGCTCCCAAAACAACAAGAAAAAATTCACCCCTAAGAAGAATGAACAAAGTTTCAACAACCACAATATGCAAGAAATTTGAATTTTTAAAGGAGAGGGAAGAGAAGACGATTATGTGGATCCATGTGGGATTCCACATCATTCTTCCTCAACCCAAGAGTAAGTCAACATCACACACCTAAACACAGTAACTAAAAATGACAAATTTACTTACACACTCCAAAATGACCCATACTCCAAAAGGACTAGAATTTAAAATATGTAAGAGAAGTGCAATAAAAACTTACAAATAGTCATTTCAAAATGCATTAAAAAGGTATAAATTTAACTTCCAAATCATAGGTATGGTTGGTGAATTTTAAGAGGTGTGGGATTTTAACTTGTCCCACAAGCCTCCAAATAGCCTTTAAGGACAAATTCGAATTCCTGAGAGGATAAAGTGTCTCACACTCCAAAAATATATCATACATTCTCTTACATATATCTTACACCTTCTAAAAAATTTCTTACAACATTTCTTACACACTCTTACAACATTACATTTAAGATCAACAACTTCATTAATTACATTCTTATGACATATTGATTGATTTATTTTAACACATGATTACTCACAACATTAATACAACATATGTAATAACTAAAGAAAAGGGGCAACACATCACACAATAAACACATGAAACATTAATAAAGAAACCACATTAATCAAAACATAAAACCCCATGGTCACAATATAATGGAAATTCCCCCCCCCCCATGGAAATCGCTAAAAACATACAACACACACACACACACACACACAATAGTTACCATGGTGACCTTTGTTGAATTCACCCAGAATTTCAATATGGTTAGTCTCCATTCCCCTGACATTTTTGTGATATTTTAACCTACAAAACACAAATACCTCCTTTGGCCTTGTGGCCATATCATAACATCCAAAATGATATAAACAACATCTCAAGATCATCTAAACACATGAATCACAACAACATCAAGAATTCAACATTATCATTTTTAATTAATTAATCAACTATATCATCATCAATAATCTTCCATACTAGGTCTACTTAAAATATCTAATGTCACATGTCCAAATAAACATCTACAATATGTCCATGTCAAACATTATATCATCATCCAAATATAAAAATGTCTCTAATAACCTTCATGCATAATAACTTAATCTAGATCAATAATAATCAATGATCTAACATCTAACCATCACACTAAAACAAAACATAATAGTGTCCATAATATGATCAACAGTATCAAGATCAATATCTAAAAGTGTCAAAGGGAAGTGGGCACTACATCCCCATCCCCTTAGACTTGACTTCCTCTTGGAAGTCATTGGAACAAATGTGGAAACTACACTCATAAAACTGTGGCATCCTCCTAAGTGGCTACAGTCTCATCGTATTTGTCCCACTGTACCTGTACCTGATCAATATCTCTACCTCGAAGGCCCAGGGTCCTGTGATCTATGATATAGATGGGCTCCACCATCACCTGCCCCTGATCCTGCACCTGCAATGATGTCCAATATAGTACATGAGATGGATCTGCAATATATCTCCTAAGAACTAAAACATGAAACACATCATGTACATAAGACAAGTTGGGTGGTAATGCTAGATGGTAGGCCAAAGGGCCTATACGCTCCAAGATCTCAAAAGGACCAATGAATCTAGGAGCTAACTTAGAACCTTTTCCATAATGGATAGGGATCTTGTGTGGCCTAACATGAAGGAACACCTTCATGCCCACATCAAAACTACGGTCAATCCTATGCTGATCTACATACTTCTTCTGCCTATCTTGTGCCTCCTGTAATCTCTACCTAATCAACACTACCTGCTGCTCCATGTCCTGTAAAAGATCTGGTCCAAGAGATACCCTATCCTCTAACCTGTCCCAACTAATGGGTGTCCTGCACTCTCTACCATACAAGGCCTGAAAAGGAGCCATTCCTATAGAGCTCTAGAAACTATTGTTGTAGGAAAAATCTACTAAGTACAGGTACTCCTCCCATTTAGACTGCTAATTCATCACATACATCCTGAGCATATCCTCTAAAATCTGATTCACTTGCTCAGTCTGTCTATCTGTCTAGGGTGATATGTTGTGCTGAAGTTGATCCTTGTCCCGAGGACATACTGCATGGTAGTCCAAAAGTGTGAAGTGTACAACGAATCACAGTCACAAATGATCTTCCATAGAATCCCATGCAACTTGATGATCTCATCCAAATATACTTGTGCCACTGCTCTAGCTATATCAATGGTCTTTACTAGAGAAAAGTGAGCCACTTTTGTCAATTTATCAAATGTGACCATAATGGCGTTGTGGTGATATCTTGACATAGGTAGCCCAATAATGAAATCCATAGAAATGGTGTCTCACTTCCATTCCGATATGGCATGAGGATAAAGAAGGTTTTTTGGATGTTGATTCTCACTTAATCCTCTAGCACTCTAAACATAATGACACAAATTGAGCTACGTCTCGATGAAGTCATCTCCAATGGTACAACTGTCTCAAGGTGGCATGCATCTTCTTCACACCGGGATGGGCTAAATAGGGTGCACGAAGTGCCTCTACCAAGATGTCTTGCCTTAAGCCTCCATCTCTAGGAACGTATATCCTAGCCTCTATGCCTAAGAAGACCATCTACCTCTAAGGTAAAACCATAAAACTTCCCCTTAAGGGGTCTCTGTGACTCAATCTCTACTCGTGCTGCAATGTAGAAGCTATCAAGAGGAAGCTGTTGAAGAATATTGCTCGTAAATCTATGTCTCACTATAGTGGCCATAGCCAGATGTCTCCATCTGCTGAGAGCATCTACTACCACATTATCCTTCTCCTTCACATGCTCAATCTCCATGTCATACTCACAAGCAACTCCTGTTATCCAAAATGTTCTAACTTGCACACTGATGAGCACTCCCTTCAGATTCCCTCTCTTGTGAATAAGGTCAGGCACTCAAGACCTTTTACAAATGGCACCAGTTGAGGATGAATATTTTTCTCATCTTTCTAGAAAATGTCTCCATCTAAGTTTTCCTCCTAACTACCACAATTTCAAGATTATGGGTTCGATAATATAATCTTGTGAAATTTTCCCTGAAAGGCCCGCAGACTCAATAAGATGAGGCCATGTGTCCTAGGGAGTGGCTGGAGGATCAACTTGGAATTTTTCCAAGCCTTGCTAGCAAAATTTCTGAAGGAATAAATGACCTTCAAAGGCCCTGTCGATGAATTGAATGCTGCCACGCGTCCAAGGTGTTGTTGAGGCATTTCCTTCAGGGTTGATACAAGAAAAAATTTCGATGCCAGGCCCGCACCAAACACACTTGTGCCCATGTCTCTAGGGAAAGTGATGGCGGAGGGCGGAGGTAAAATAAAAAAATTGACTAAGTGTTGGCGCCATGGAAAAACCTCTAGGAAAGGCCTACACCCAATCACACTACACCACGTGTCCTTAGGCCAAGGGAGTGGCAGAGGGCAGAGGAGAGTTTGAAAATTTGGCGAAGTATTTTGGTAAGGTCAAAGGATAAATATTTGGCCCGTTGGCCCACCGAACAGTCAGGACATGCCACGTGTCTTGGGGCCATCAGAGCTTCGGCCACTAGGGAGAAATTGGGAAAAATTTCCCAAAGGTTAGCGCAAAGAGAAATGTCAGCTCCCAAGGCCTGCATCAAATGGGAGCTCACCATGTGGCACCTGATCGGTAGAATGCGGGGAAATTTTGGGAATTTTTCCCAAAGAAAAATCAAAGAAAATTTAAAAGGGAAAGCTCGCCCCCCAAAACGTGAGCCAATGGGATCGTGCCACATGTTCATTGTTGGTAAAAAATGCAAGATTGGCCTGATCAAAGTAAAATCTGGTAGGGAAAGGCTACATCCATAGGGTTTTGCCATGTGTCCAAGTGTGGGAAAATAGGGTCAAAAGCGATGGAGTAGATCTCCAGAGAAAAAATCTCGTGGTTCAAATCACATCGCGCCACGTGTCTTCGGGTCATCCAAAGTATGGTGGATTTTTTTGGGAAATCTTTTCTAATCTGCACAAGGATTGGTGGGGTGTGGAGATTTTTAGGGAAATTTTCCCAAATGCAAAAAGGTGTGAAAATTTCAAATTTTTGGCCCACCAATCTGTTTTGGCCCTGTTTTGCCCTAAGATTTTCAAATGGATCATAACTTTCGATCCAGAGCTCAGTTTTTCACGTTCATTATATCAACGGAAATATGGTGACAATTATAAATACAAGATTATGGGATCAATTTTGTATTTTGATGGAGTTCAGAGAGATAAAATTGAAAAACACCTCTGGCACGTGGTAATGAACAAAAATGACATTTCAACCACCATTTTTAATGTAGCATGGATTGCATTCTCTCCCAGCATGGTGAAAAATGTCAGGGAATGGACCTGTAAGGATACCCATGCTATTTATTATGAATTTGGTCAGTGGTTGAAATTTTTCTCATGTTTTCCACATTTCTACTCTCCTAGGCTCATTTTTACATTGTAAAAAACTAGATTTTGGCTCATTTTTGGAGGTTGGACATTTTTCATGTTTTGTAGGCTCCCTTTTTCACCTCTGAAAATGATTTTATGGAAAATCAGACCTCTTCCAAGACTGTAACATGTTTTTTGCCTCTCAGATGTTGTAATGCATGTGTTTTGATATTACAAATGACAATGCACGCTCTATGAATGAATTTCAATCCTCTGTTTGTGTTATTTGCTTCATTTATGACCTTTCATTACATTTTATCAGTTTGTGCCATGATGTTTGTTACATTTCTATGATCTGTGTCAATTTCCAGAAGTAAAAAATGCTAACCACTCCTTTGGTGCATCACCTTATTAGCATTAGTTTCACTTTTTTGCATTCTCTAGCTTCTGTCCCCTTGGAATTTAGAGTAGGATTTTTAGTTTAAAACCTCTACAGCTCTGCGAAAGTAATACCCCTAATCAGAGGAGTTGAGGGACCAGCCTCTAACCTAAAGATTCTTTTCCCAATTTTACAAGTCCCACACTTGGGGAAAATATTCAATGTTGTGCAATCACACTCGATATCCAAAATTTCAAACTAGAAATCTCATCAAAATATAGGGGTGTTGTTGATTTGCACCAACAACTCCATCCAATGCCGGCCAACGAGCATTGAGATTAGGTTATGTGAAGAGGTGGCGAAGACTCAAACGATCAGTCCTAAGTGTGAATCTCCATCCAAGAATAAAATGTCTCCATTTAACCAAATCATGCATTACTACCATAGGACTCAATATCATGGGTCGGGTACTTCGCGTCCAAGTCTCGATGATCCTTGAGTTTTTGAGACTTGAAAGCCACTACTCTGCCATCCGGCATTAACACACTTCCAAGCCCTGCTAATAAAGCATCTGTGTAAAAAAAGAATTCACCCTATGGATCCGGCACTATAAGAATGGGTGTTGTAGTGAGGGACTCCTTCAGTGTCCTAAATGCATGCTCACATCTATCCGATTTGACTCCAAACAAACTTCTTCCCTTTCCTCTGAAGGGAAGTGATGGGGTGCATAATCCGAGAGAAGTCTTGAAAAAACCTCCTGTAGTAACCTACCAATCCCATGCAGCTATGCACCTTGGTCACTATAGTGGGTGTTGGAAAATCCATAATAGCTCTAATATTGGAACGATCAACTATGATACCCTCTGTCCTAGAAATGATATGGCCCAAATACCACAACTCTGTCTGAAAGAAAGCACACTTCTCCAAGTTCTCATAAATTTTTTGCTCATGAAGACACCGAAGAACCTAGCAAAGGTGCCCCTTGTTCTCCTCACGTGTATGTGAGTATAGAAAAATGTCATCAAGGAAGTAAAATTTTGAGCATGAAGTGATCTAAAAATGTCCTGAATACCCCGTTCATCAAACTCATAAACACTGCGGGGGCATTCGTCAAACCAAAAGGCACCACTATGAACTCATAGTTCCCATATCTCGTACAGAAGGTGGTCTTATGAATTTCCACCTCTAAAATCCTTGACTAATGGTACCCTAACTTGAGATCAACCTTAGAGAAAATTGTGGCTCCCTTCATCTGATCAAACAAGTCATCGATACGAGGAAAAGGATAATGATTCTTGATCGTTACCTTGTTCAGTTGGTGGTACTCAATACACAACCATAAGGATCCATCCTTCTTCTTCACAAAGATCAATAGTGCACCCCAAGGGGATACACTAGGATGGATAAGGCCCTTGTCCAAAAGTCTCTTAAGCTATAACTTGAGCTCATAGAGCTCCAGGGTGGTCATCTGATAAGGTGCCTATGAGATATGCTCTCCTCCAGGAACTAAATCTATATTAAAATCAATCTCACATGGGGGTGGTAACCCCGATAGCTCCCCAGGAAAGACATCTGAAAACTCTCTCAAGATGGGATGGTCATCTAGCGATGGTCCACTAGACCCATCCTTTGATCTTTCACTGACTGTAACAACATACATTTGATAACCCCGTCACACACACTACTTAAGATGTATAACAAAGATGTTGCAAATGGAAACAGGTCTCCTGACCCCCGAGATCACCGAATCAACTCCTAAATCATCTTCACAAGCTATAGTCTTGTGGTAACAATCCATCCTGGCCCTGTGTGCAGATAACCAATCCATACCCAAAATGACTCCATACGAGCCCAAAGGAATAATACAAAGATCTAAGTAGTGGTGAAAGGTCCCAAATCCACTACACACTCCTTAACTAAGGATTCTAAAGAGATCTTGGCTCCAAAATCTATCTCGACATCCCAACTATGACCCTACCTAACTGCCACTAGCCTACATTACTCTACTAAAGATGGTGTAATGAAAGAATCAGAAGAACCACAATCAAACAATACAGAGGTAGGAATACCACCAATGTTACATGTGGTCTCAATGACTATGCTCTGGTGCTCTACCTGGCAGTTCTCAACCACTGCATAAATCATGTGGCTACATCCCATGTCACCAACTGTCAGCTCTGATATCTAGTGCCTTACCCTTATTAGGGTTCTGAGGGCAATCTCTCCCAAAATGTCCCACAACTCCACATCCAAAGCATTCACCTAATCCTCTCCAAGGAGTAGCACCTCCAATAGGTTCCCTAAAAATACTGTGGTGTGGATCCCAATGATCTAGCTATGGTCTTCTAAGGTCTCTACTGGTGAGATCCCATTGACTGAGCTCTAGGTCCTCCCTGTGTCCTAATGGGACCACTAGGAGGAGGCCCCATACTCTAACCTCTCTATGTATCAACTCTCTATGTAGGTCTTTAAGGTGGGTGGGACTAATACTAATGCTACTACTACTATGGCCTACAGGATTAATATGCTATACCCTGGCCACTATGAGGAAGAGGTACTAAACCTCTCAATCTACCATCCTGCATCTGCTGAATGTGGCTCCTAACTTGGTCTCTAGCTTGCTGAGTCTTACCTTGAGTCTCCTCTATAATATAGGCCTTCTAGATGGTCTTTGCTAATGTGTAAGGATAGTGGATCCACACTGCACCTCCGATATCCAAATTCAATCCCCGAATGAACCTATGAATCCACACCCACTCATCCTGCATATACTCTACATACTAGAGTAGATCTAGAAATTTGCTCTCATACTATGCTACTAAAAGAGAAGCCTGTTGGAGGTCATGGAACTCATCAATCCTCTTATGTATGAACCTCTGTGATATATACCTACTCCTAAATCTCTCCTCAAACAGCTCCTAGGTCACTGTCTTTGAATCTACATGGAGCTTCTACTCCTTTGTCCTCCACCATACTCCAACTCCATCCCTCAGTATATGGATTGCAACACAAGCTTTCATGTTGCTAGAACAAGGACAAAGCTTGAAGCAACCACTCAAGCTCACTAGCCAGGCCTCTGCTTGAAATCCACCTATGTCACCTAAGTAATGTGAGGGATGAATCTTGAGGATCTCCTTGATGTGATCCAGCTATTATGGTCTGTCGGCCTCTAGGTCTCTTAGCATGCTCATCCCTAAGCCTAGGGCTCCGATACCTCTCTCTATGCTTTGGAACTATATCACCCTGTATCCTAGGTGGTTACTCTTCTTTGACTGAATCCACATGGGATTTATCTCCTCTATGCTCCTCACTGAGTCAAGGAGATACTTGACCCTCAATAGAAGGGCCTCTTTCATGACTAGCTACATATCCTCCTCCTAAGCCTTCGCGTAGAGTGGCATTAATGTCCTGAAGGGTCTGTAGAATCTCAGGTAGAATGGATGCTACACCCTGATCTGGTGGTGGTGGTGGTGGTGTTGGTGAGTTTGAGTCTATGCGAAGGTTTCTCTCACTCTATCTAAGCCTCCTACACAAACCAAAGTGAGAGTTAGTTCATTTTGCTAAGTTTATACAACTTCGATGTTTACTAAAATATACAAATTCTTGCTAAGTTTTTTTCTAGATTTAAAGTGTGCTAGGTTTAAGTTTTCATGTCTCAAGTTTTCTAGTGTGCTCAATGGTCCAAGCCTTTGAACCACTACTTTGATACCAAACTATTAATGCTCATTTAAACAACCACTTGACACCCAAGAAATAACCTAGGGTTAGCTAGAAAATTAGGGAGATAATTTTTTTTTGATTTTGAAGTGTCTACAACCAGGTTGCAAGACATCAGTTATCACTAACAGGTTCAGAACAAGACCAAACTACTACAACCTATGTTTTCCTTCATTAACTAATTTCAAGTTCACAAGGTTCAAATTTTAGGGTTATATGTTTTAGTTAGGTTCAAGGAATAATTTACCCCCATGCCTGCTCTCTAATAGGATCAAAGATTCAAATAAATTTTTCTCATACTTAACACTTCTAAAATTTCCCTAATTCCATTCCCAATGGATAGGAAATTTTCTCACCTTTCCAGTGATATAAAGAAGTCCTCCTAACTCCTTATAGAACTCAAGATATGGCCGAGGTGGAGTTCTAGGGTCAAATTTTCCCCTATGGGGACACATGTCAAGAGATGGGGAAAACACCTTGAATGGGTTGGTAGGTCGCGGGGCGGCTTAGGGAATTTTATCCCATAGCATGGGCTTAAATTCACAAACATTCCACTGCCTCCGCGGGTCCCTAGAGGACACGTGTCGAGTCCCAGGTTTGAGTGGGAGAATAGTAAGGGATTGGCAGAGCGGTGGGAGAGATTGGTAGATTATGCCAAAAGGAGACAAAATGGGAAAAGGGGATGGGCGGGTCCACGCGCCCATGGAAGAAAGAAATCCAAGAGGAAGGTGGAGTTGGGGGCCATGGGGAGAATTTTCAAAATTTTCCCAAAGGCCAAAAAACTAAAATAATAAAGGGGTTCTGTCCTACCCGCTGCCACCCCCAAAGTGCCACATGGTACCTTCTCATTGGTTGCAGGCCGCGGGGCCAAAATGGAAATTTTCCCCAAGCATTTCAAAAGGGAAAAAGGAAAAATAAAATCCATACCTCCGCTGCTGCCCCGTGAGGACATGTGGCAGCCTCTGATTGGTTGCGGGCCGGCAGAGGAAAAAAGAGAATTGTGCCAAAAGAAGAAATAAAAGTTAACTTCCTAAATTCTCTTGCGCATCCATTGAGCCACGTGTCG
This sequence comes from Taxus chinensis, assembly GCA_019776745.2. NCBI lineage: Eukaryota > Viridiplantae > Streptophyta > Pinopsida > Cupressales > Taxaceae > Taxus > Taxus chinensis. Next base: position 389,322,317 of record CM034147.1, read on the forward strand.
GCACGTGATTGGTCGCGGGTTAGCGAGAATGTGGGAAAAATTGGGAAATTTTTCAGAAGTCCAAAACTTAAAAATTTTAAGTTCAACAATGGTCTGCCCTTCCACTATGCCACGTGTCAGCATGTGATTGGCTACGGGCCGGCAGGGTCACAGTGAAAAATGGGAAAATTTTCCCAAAGAAAAATTTTCAAGAAGGATAAGTTTAAATTCGGTCCACCCCTCTGAGGTGCCATGTGGCAGGTCCCGATTGGTTATGGGATTGTGGGGGCCGCATACTTTTTAGGGAAATTTTTCCAAAGTTAAAATTTAAATTTTTCTAACAGTTAGATTTATTTGTTTCATTTTTTTAATGCCAATTTGAAGTAAAACTTCAAATGGCCATAACTTGAGGCAAAAAGCTCAGTTTTGGGAAAATGAGGAGTTTTCAGAAATCTCTCAATACCCTCTTTGAAAAAAAAACCATAAAATTTACTTTTTGATGAAATATAAAGGGCCAATTTTTACAAACCAATCTGTAGGCTTTTAATTTGTGAACTGGCAGTTTTCAACTTCTCAATTTGGTTAAATTAGATCTCCTCCTTCACTCAACATGTCAAACAGACATGGAGGGTTGGTCTAGGGAGGAATTAGAGTGTTTTTTGGAGAGTGAATTTGTTCAATTTATTCAAAGTTGTATTTTTCCAACAATAGACAGAAAAATGACTGTGCAAGTTTCAAATTGGATTATATAAAGTTTTGAAGGTTCTTTCTTAAATGTTAGGGTCAATTTGAATTCCTTAATGTCTTAGCATGAAATTCCATAACATGTTTTATAGTTGATTATTGAGTGCAGGTATGAACTCTACATTTTTTATTAAAAAAAATGAATTGCCAGAATGAAGTTTATAATAGTGATCTTTTTCTTTAAATCTGCATCATGTCAATTTTATCATTTAAATGTGTGAATAGTTTCTAACTAGTCTAATACATCTACTGGATTTAATTAACCATTCATTTCCAAGTTAAAATTACAATTCCTGATTTTAGTTTTAATATAGTTCCAATTATGTAAAAATAATATACTTCCTTCCTACGCATTCTTCCTTTTTCAAACAACAATTTCAATCTTCAATAATAATAAAACACATTCAATACACAGTGCAATTTTGAAAACTACTACAATCCTTTATTACTTTCCAATACAACTTTTACAATCTTCTCTTCTCCATTTGATTCCTCGAATACTAAATACAATGCATATTATATCCTTTACATTTCTTTTCCAAAATAGAGAGTAAAATAAACCTCCTTTACATTTCACAATTCCAATTTCAATCTTCCATTATCAATGCAAATGGTTTCACATTACAAAATGCTATACAATTCATCCACTTCAAGTGGGAAGGGTTACAATGAACTTACACAAAAGAAGGGACTGTCAAACTATATTTCTCTTGCTCCAAAATAGCAGCATGCTAGTTTCTCCATCTTTTCATCTTGATCACAACAAGGAAGGGGGGAAAGGTAATGCTCTCCATCCAACCAAGACATCCAATGAGAAGGGAGAATCCATCCTTCCTCATTGGCCCCCAAGCCCCAACCATATTGAAATAGGAGATGATAATCAACACATGGAAACAATGGCTTCCACAACAAACATGTAGTATTCTTTCACATGCATAATACAATAAGAAACACAGTCCAAAAAAAACAACAGACCACAACTGCATTTGAAAACATTCACACAAAACTTAGGCTTGATCAAGCAAGCTAGGAAGAGCAAGGAACTATGGGGATACTTCTTATGCCTCCCAATTTGGAAATTGGGCATCCAAAAATGATCATACCACAAAAATAACATGTAACATCCCATAAACCTTATGCCTTCCAACCCCTCCTTATGCCCCCCCAAACTTTCTCCCTTATGCACCCCCCCCCCCAAGAGTAAGAAATGCAAGCTATTTCTTTTCCAAGGTGGATCCCAATCCCAAACTCCCTCCAAAATAAAATTGATGCCATTGGCATTCCCTTATGCCCCTCATGTGAAATCCCCATAGCCTTCTCCTACACCAAATCCTAAGCAATCTACCCAACCAGCCAACACACACATAACAACATTCACCATTTCATACAAGCATGCAAGAGAAAGAAACATTTTCAAAAGGCACAAGTTCCTACCTCTCCATAATGGAGTTTGTTCCAAGATCCACAAGCTTTCCAAATTCCAAATGCAGTCCAAAATCAGCAATGCTCAAGCATGCAAAATGACTCCAAACTCCTTCCACAACAATCTCCCAAAACAGCAAGCAAAAATTCTCCCACAAGAAGGATAAACAAAGTTTCGACAACCACAAACAAGTAAGGAATTTGAATTTTTAAAGGAGATGGAAGATAAGAGGATGATGTGGATCCATGTGGGATGCTACATCATTCTTCCTCAGCCTAAGAGTAAGTCAACATCATGCACCCAAACACAATAAATAAAAATGACAAATTTACTTACACACTCCAAAATAACCCATACTCCAAAAGGACTGAATTTAAAATATGTAAGAGAAGTGCAATAAAAACTTACAATTAGTCATTTCAAAATGCATTAAAAAGGTCTAAATTTAACCTCCACACCATAGGTATGGTTGGTGAATAATTTTAAGAGGTGTGGGACAAGTTTAACTTGTCCCACAAGCCTCCAAATAAAGCCTCCAAGGACAAATTCGAATTTCCCAAAAGGATGAAGTGTTTCACACTCTAAAAATCTATCTTACATTCTCTTATATATCTCTTACACATTTCTTACAACATTTCTTACACACTCTTACAACATCACATTTAAGATCAACAACTTCATTAATTACATTCTTATGACATATTGATTTATTTATTTTAACACATGATTATTCACAACATTAATACAACATATAAATAATTAAAGAAAGGGGTGACACATCACAAAATAAATACATGCAACATTAATAAAGAAAATACCATAATAAAAGCACAACCCATGGTCACATATAATGGAAATCCCCCCCCAAGGAAACCCCTAGCAAAACACAACACACACACACACACACACACACACACACACACACACACACACACACACACACACACACACACACACACACACAATAGTTTCCATGGTGACCTTGTTGAATTCACCCAGAATTTCAATATGGTTAGTCTCCAGTCCCCCGACATTGTTGTGATATTTTAAACCTGCAAAATGTAAATACCTCCTTCGGCCTCATGGCCATATCAGAACATCCAAAATGATATAAACAACATCTCAATATCATCTAAACACATGAATCACAACAACATCAAGAATTCAATATTATCATTTTCAATTAATTAATCAACTATATCATCATCAATAATCTTCCATACTAGGTCTACTCAAAATATCCAATGTCACATGTCCAAATCAACATCTATGATATGTCCATGTCAAACAATATATCATCATCCACATATAAAAATGTCTCTAGTAACCATCATGCATAATAAATGAATCCAGATCAATAATAATCCATGATCTAACATCTAACCATCATACTAAAACAAAACATAATAGTGTCCATAATATGATCAACAGTATTAAAATCAGTATCTAAAAGTGTCAAAGGGAAGTGGGCACTACACACCACACCCCTCAACATGGTTTAAATAATAATATTAAATGATTAAGATTTTTTAATGGAATTTGAGCCTTGACCCTTTTGACTCAAGGAAAATCCTCTATTGCATATGATGAATGATGAAAACTACGTATTTAAGTGAATTAGTTAGAATATATGGTTAGTTGTAATAACTTAAAATAAAACAGTGTAACCTTAGTGATTAAATGCTAATATGAAAGGAACACGTAATCTATTTACTCTTGAACTAATAAACTTCCCTTGTTTCATGTGTACCTCCCTTATTGTAACTAAGATAAATTGTAAACCAAGAAAACATGTAACTTAGAAACAAATCATTAGAACAAAAACTAGTAGCCTAATATGTGTACATGTGTTCCCATCAACAATCAGGATATATAACTCAATTGCAATAAGGTAAATGAGTAAAAACAGATGAAATCGTTACAAGTAAAATGTTAAGCAAAATAAAGAAAATGTAGTCTAATCTAAAAAATAATGAAGGACTACATGTTAAGTGCCTTTCAAATAATTAAGGTCAATAACGAAATATGACTGTAATAAATAGGTAAACCAGGAAAGTGTCGTGTCGTGGATAGTACCTATACAAGAGTTATATTATAGTTGAATCGTTATGTTGTGCTTTGTCATTTGGGTAAAATGTAGCTTGATGTGCATCATGTGTTTTCATGTTACCTATGTGAATTATTTTGGTGCAAACATCTCATGTTTTGTGTGTTATCCTAAGTGATTTTATGTGGTAATGTGTATTTGGCAATGTAATTTTAGAAAAAAATTATTTTGGCATTTTTGTTGTTGTAATTATGTGTCAAAATTATGGGCATGACATTTTCTATCATAGCGAAGGTTCATGCTCTCGAACCTCTAGGATAAATTGGATTTTGGATGATTATGCATGGCGATGGAAGAGATGAGAAGAGTAATGTGATATATGTTGTGATGTGACCAACATTGTACTTGTGATATTATGAATACACCTATTGTGCGTGCCACTTAGAGTGGTTTTGTTATGATGCTGATGTTCTTTTGATGAGATTATTCACTCTCTCGTTCACGAATTCAATGAGGATTTTACATGTGATGTACCGCCTTGTTGTGTGGAAAGAATGTTATTGTGGACTGCAAAGTATTGGAGTGTTTTATTATTTTGTGATATGTATGTGTGTTATTTAGTTGTATGAAAAAATTGTTTCATGCTGAATTGGATCATGTCATGATGTCACCACCATGATGTGATGTATCATGTTGTGTCACTATGTTGTATTGTAATTGTTTGTATGTTGTGATGCCAGTCATTATGTTCATCATATGTGTAATTCATGTGTTATGTGATGGATTCATGTCATGAATTAGGGGCATATGGTGATCCTATGAACCCTATTGTATTGTACTTGCACTTTGGGTGAATTATATGGAAATGTGAAGCATTGTAAACTGTGAAAGTAGTGTTGTGTTATACCCTATAAATATACCATGTGTACGATGTTATGGTTGATGTGCATGAATCACCATTGTGCTAGTAATGTAGTTATGTGTTATGTTGTGAGCCTTACACTAACCAAACCTGAGGGAAGTAATTGATAAAAAAATGTATGTGTGGAAATAGGAAATGAGTACCATCAACCAGTCACTCGAGCTAAGTACGAGATAGGAAGTGGAGTCTTACATAGACTGAAAACCCCCTTTTGTTCATTTTGTGTGCATGGCATTCACCCAAAGGGCACCATGTATATTATGTTTTGTGAGCACCTTAGGCTCAATAGATGGTGACTTGTACCTTTCTCTCTCTTCCTATATGGTTATCGTATAGATGACCTATGTGTACCCGATGTATAGTTGACTAGTCACTTGAGCCGAGTACGAGATAGGAAGTGGAGCCTTACATAGACTAGAAACACACTTTTGTTCATTTGGTATGCATGGCATTTATCCAACATGCACCATGTATATTATGTTTCGTGAACACCTTAGGCTCAATAGATGCAACTTGTACCCTTTCCTCTTAGACTATGTTGAGACTATGTTGAGCCTTGTGGGAGTATGGAAGGATGATCCAGGTAGAGATGATGACAGTTATATTATTTGATATGTTATTATATTATTTTATGATCTAAGGCTCGATATCTGAGTGTCAACAACTCAATGAGTACCCCTTTGGTGGCCGTATAAGGCCACATAGTGATTTTGATGTGATATTTATTTATACGTATTTTTTTCATAAATTTGAATTATCTTTTCCTTTCCTTTTTCAGGAACCAGAAAATTATTCTATTTAACTTTGGTTTGAGTTATCATTTGCAATTTTGGGAATTTTATTTGATTATTGCACTAACACGATGACTTTCACACTAACTGCAACTATTTTTCCATTTATTTTACTTTGATTGAAAGTTAAATTTAAGTTAAAATTCTTCCTTGAGTTTCAAACTATTTTCTCGCTTGGCCCAAAGCAATTCAATTTGATGTAGCTTGGAAATTTTGTTTATTATTTTGGTTCAAATGTTGTTATGCATTGTAATAGGGACATGGGTTCACCAAGGATTAGTGGTACCTATTGGCCCACTTCGTTAAATGGGGGTACGCCCTAAGGAGTTATAGATGACTAGTGGGTTGATGAACCATGGGTTATTATGTCACTTGAGTTAGAGGTGCTTAGGCTTTATGTGCTTAGGGTCATAGGGTGACTGGCCTCTTTGGTGGAGCAAAAATTAAAAATTGTCTTCTTTGGTGGAGTGAAAAGGAAATTGTTTCTTTATTCTATTATTTGGGAGGTATATGGAGTTGTTTTGTGATGTTTTGGGAGGTATATGGAGTTGTTTTTTTATTCTTTGGGAGCTATATGGAGCTGTTTTGTGATGTTTTGGGAGGTATATGGAGTTGTATTGTGATGCTTTGGGAGGTATATGGAGTTGTTTTGTGATGCTTTGGGAGGTATATGGAGTTGTTTTTTTATGCTTTGTGAGGTATATGGAATTGTTTTGGGATGCTTTGGGAGGTACATGGAGTTGTTTTGGGATGTTTATAGAGATTTGAGGTATATGGAGTTGATATTTATGATTCATTAGTACTCATGTGAGTATAGTTATGTTTTGTGATGTTGAGGATTGATGTTCCTTGTTAGTGGTATGATGTTGATTCCATTTTGACATTGTGTAGTTTTATTATGGTTTCAAGTTGCATGAAACATGTGTATGTTACTGTTGGGAACTTCGTGTTGCTATAATATGCTTATGTTACGAGTATTATTATGTCAGGGGTATGTGTGTGTGTCGATTGTTATGCCATTTGGATTGTATGTTGTACCCATGGTTGGATTGAGGTATATCGATGTGGTACAGTCATGAAAGTGTGTAACAAGATTTCTTGTGGGTCTTAGTGTTGTGTTTGAGCATTGTGTGACATCGTGATGTTATGTTATGTTGGGCACTCATGAAAATCTGTACATATAAATCCTAAGTAATAGAATATTATGAGTTTTACAAATAATAAATTATGTAGGAGAAAGGACTAACTAATTAATAAGGTAAAATGGAACTTTTAATCTTTATAGAACATTAAAAATTTAAGTAAATTTCAAAATTCTCTTACTTCCTTATGGTAATGTTTTAATGACAAAGACCTTGATCTAAATGAAACATGCAGTTGTTGAAATTCCATGCTACTTATCTATTTATCTTTCGTGCCATGTCACATTGAGTAAGATGCTTGTATAATGGGAGGGAGATGTAGCACCCCTACCTAGTTGGCCCTCTAAGAAAAATGAAGTGAGATTTTTTTAAATAAACGAAAAATGTAAAAATAAATATACAAGTAAATTAAATAGAGGTTAAAAATAAGTAAATAAACAAAATAAAAGAATAAATTAAAAAAAGGGAGATGTGAAGTGGTGGTGGAAGAGGAATGGCGGGTAGGTGAAGAAGGGTGAATTTTTTGCAAATGAGTGGGTGAAGGAGAGGACGTGGAGTGAGGGTTGTCAGGGGTGGTAGGACATGGGCACCCTCAACAAGTCATAGTCTACATCCCCCAAGTCTAATCCTTTCACCTTTTCTAGTAATCCTATACGGTCTTCAGACCTATCACTTTCCTTGCATAGTAATACAAACACTTTACTTGAGATCCAGAGGCCATAACCACGCTGAAACCCAAGGTAACATTGTGAATTTAATAGTTATTGTATTTTTACAGTGAGTGCAGAAGTCAAATCTATGCTTTATTATCAATGGTAAAGCAGGGTTTTGAACTTTCATAATTAAATAAATAAAATGTTTTGGGGAATTGTGCTAAATAAATCTCTCGCATAAGCCATCCTAAAATTAGTACCCTTTTGGGTTCAACCATACCTATACACAAAGATAGACCTATAACCTTAGATCTCCTCATCTTACTATATACAAATTGTTTGATCTAGATCTGTATATATATATATATATATATATATATATATATATATATATATCTAAAGTGGGTTCAATTGTATATGAGATGAATATATATATATATATATATATATATATATATATATATATATCTAAAGTGGGTTCAATTGTATATGAGATGAAAATAAGTTATTCTCTACCATTGTTTTGTCTGTTGTAGGTAGCAGAAGAAGATTAAGAGTGAGGATGAGGAGGCGTTTCATTCAGGCGTGATGCCTGGCCATATTGATTTTTATTTTCTACTTCTAAGCACCTGACCTTGCTACACCATTCTTTGGTAGATGTCGGCTACCACTTTGTTGTCCTTCTCTTTATATTTTTTTTTTAGTTGTATTGAATAAGACATTAGAAGTGCCCTTTCCTACTATCCCTTGTATATCTCTGCAAGATTGTCTCTTTCACTCTTCCTTTGTGTGAAACTCTATGTTTTCCCAATCTCACCAATGCCACAACCAGACGTCCTCTCATGGATTGTCAGGGTTGTAGGTATGCACAAAATAGAGTTGTTGAAAAACACGTGGGAAGCTTTGTCAGGTGTGGGCATATATTAAAGGTAAATGGACACTTTGGCAAAGGCACGAGGAATGTTTGTATATTATTTGTTTGTTTTTCAAGGGGGCACCTTAGAGAGGAATAGCATGCCCCTATGCTAGGCATGCAAATAGCTTAATAAAAAATTTTGGAATAAATTGATCCCCGAGATAGCAAAGATTACATGGTGTGTACCCGTCAAAGTATAATGGAAAGTGATATTTTCAAATGTTTTAGTTTCCAGCACCGTGGTAGAATGTATGTAAATGGGATTGTCATTTTCTATAGCTACTGGTGTTTTGATTTACATGTAAAAATGTAGAAAAATTTTACAAGCATGTAAACGGGTTAAAAATATCCCAATGAGTTCGGTCTCCTGGAATGTGAAGGTTGCATCATGTTCACACAATGAGTTTGGCAAAAACTATTTGGATCTTTCAAGCAAGTGCTTTATGGACGGAATGTGTAAAAGAGATTTAGAGTCTCGTGGATTGTGAATGGAACCACCTATAGCACTTCTTACACTGCCTTATTATATAATAAGCATGGTTCTCATCCTCTCTCTTAAATTTTACTTTCGTAACTTGCATCTATAATTTTGGGTTGAGAAAATGTTGTGTGATTAGTTAAAAAAGATTTAATTTTTTGTCATATAAATCATTTCAAATGCAAAATCATATCAATTAAACATACCATGAAATACCCCTTTTGATGTCATTATAGTCCTTTTTCATTGTGAACCAAATAAAAACTACGTCAAAATATTGCTATCATGTATTTTCCATTTGTGTCAACCAATCACAAAGGAAAACAGAGAAAAGGTGTTCCTTCTCAAACTCAAAACAACCCCTCTAAATTTGATAAATGCCTCTCGAGATCAATGAGAAAAGAGTGCCTCTTGAACTCATTTCCTAAATCTAATTGATGTAACTCCTTCCTTATTATACGATGTTGTCATCTCAACCCTGCGACACTTCCAAAACAACCATTAACCATGTTTTTCTAAGTTTTTCTGAAGGCTAAGTTTGTGAATTTCTTGTTGGAGGCAACTGCTCAAAAACAGCAAAACCCCTTTGAAACCACCTTGGTTTTAGTGCCCATGGTCCCTAAAAATGAAATGTGAAACCTCAAACCTCTTATTTTTCATACATAGAATCATATTACATGGTTAATTTAAACTGCACTATCTGAAAATGCACTTTTACGTAACCATTTCGTAGCCAACTTGGCTTAGGCTGTTGTTGGACATCAGTTAAATTTAGCCAAGTGACCCCAGAAAAATACTCCCATTTGAGCATCGCTTATTTTTTTGGATACCATTTGTTCCTGGTGTTTGTTTGTTTAGTAGAGAAGAAGTTATGATTTTGAAACATTCCATTTGGATTTACCACACCCTTTGGGTGAGCCTCTTTTGGAGGCTACTTGGCCTTATTTGTCGAAGGACAAACAACCAAATTTAACCAACTAGCTCTAGAAAGTTATATCCAGTTTTAGCTCCGATTATCCATTTTGTGATTCGTCTTGTTCTCGTAATTTGTGATATAGTATAGAGTTAATCAGAGGCATTAAACATCTCATTATGATGTCGTGTTCTCTTTTTATGGGCCCATTTTGTGGCCACTTATACTAGTTTGTGCAATAACAAAATGTGAGGCCATGGACCCAGGTCAACCTTCCAATGTTTGTGTTAAGATTAAGACTAGTGTAATTGTTGATAACAAGCATATGGATTTAAAATACGTTGTGCGAATATTGTAATTATATGGTTATAAAAATACCATATTGGCATGATATGACATGTCTTGAACCTCCCTTGCAACCAAACAAAAGTGATATGTATTGGAAAACGTAAACTATTATGATACATCTGTTCATATATGTTGTTGTACGTAACACTTGATAAGATACTCTTTCACCCATTTGCTTGTGAAAGAGAAAAAAATAAATGTTTTCTCACTCTACTCTTCCTTTCTCTCTTGGATCTGAATAGAAATCATGCTCCAAAAATATGGAAATTGGTTATGTTATTTTTCTCTCCTTTAAAATTGTTTTTGCATGAAAATAACATGTTAGAGGGAGGGTAGATCCATGCCAGGGATTTGTGTTGACTCATGCTCACATGGTTTTGCAAGATGCTAATAAGAAGGAAAAATGGTGTGGTTCTAACTCATTTGAGTATTTTTGTAATTCATATATGTTATGGAAAAAAAATGTATTGTTACGTTTTCAGTAAAGTATCATTACATTATTTTCTTTAAAAAAAGGAGATTTTCCTTGTGGTGCATGAATCTTTAGTAAACGTGTAATTTTTCTTAGAGATTGAGTTAAAGAGTTATCCAAATTTTACTAATTATCTTCTTGATTTCATTTGTAGCTATGTTGTGAAACATCCATTTTATATGGTAGAAAAAAGTATCTCTCTATAAAATTAAAATGGAATTGTGCTTTAAACCCATTCAATCTTCCATCTTCCCTCGATTAGCGCATAGTGAGTAGGTGAGCTTCAACACTAGACAATTGAGAACAACTTGATATTTCTTCAACGGCATTCAAGAACCTTTCAGGTATGAAAACCCTATTGTACGAATGATCTTCAAGATCTTCCTCTATAGGAAAATTTTCCTCTTCTTCTTCCTCATTATGGGCTGATTCAAGTTACTCATTCATCTCGTGTAATAATTTGGCATATTCTTGAGCTTCGCACCTTATATTATGTCTCCTTTGAATCGATTCATCTTCATTGGTGACAGGTTCTTTCTTCTTTCCTTTGTCAACACTAGTCTGGAACCATGGCTGATGAAACGATCTTCTTTTGTGGACATACATCTTCTTCTTCTTCTTCTTCTTTTTCTTCTTCTTCACTGTAACTCATTGGTACTTCACTCCAATCTGTAAATTTCTTCATGATGTGGGAAACAAACATGACAGGCATTTGTTCCTTGATGGATTCACTTTCAAAAAATGATTTTCCTTTGAAATTTGATTTATTTATTTTTTCAGACCTTGCAGTCATATTTTGGGTGTAGATGTTGTTAAATCTGCCCCACTGTGGGTACCAAAAACTATTGATGAGAAAAAAATTTGGGTGGACAAACTTGTGGATTTCTTGTCAATTCTCTGGGAATCTAAGTCCCTCTACTTAACTGATGTAGTTGTCGTATATGCATGCACGAGTAAAGGTGGATTTTCCTGGTGGCCTTGTGGCCAGGGATCTAATAGGGGCACTCCACTGACCCTGTCACAAATCTATAAATCTCTTGCTAGGGAAGACTTTGTCTGAATAGTGGGAAAGGGGAGTGAGAAAAGATGTAGGATAACTAATTTTGCATGTAGAAAATCATATTCTTGCACACACTAGTTATAAATTTCATCACATGCACTAAAATTAGGAAGAAGCAATTACTACAAACAGCAACAAGACCAATTAGAATTTAATGAACACAAATTATCAGTAAACCCCTTATTCAAAAAAGGATCAAAACTACTTCTTCTTGTATTGATGCTCAAGAATAAATTGTACATAGTATGAGAATGGAAGACATTGAGAATACGGGAAAAGTGGCTAACTATTTTCACTCACAAGTGAGATAAATCGCTCTCATGAACTTACAAGAATACAACCAGCTAGAAGAATTTCATAATTATAACCCTTTGGAATAAAGAGCTCATTACAATTTATAGCAACCTGAATAGTCCTTTCACCTCCCTTACATGACTCTTCATTTCCATATTCCACTCGTGACCTTTCGTTTTCCATGAATTAAGTATTTCTCTTATAATTTTAAGAAAATACTTTTTACAAATTCAAAATAGGTCACTTAAGTGAATAGGACGACATACAATGATGACGCATAACAAAGAATTAGAATGGGGAGAGAAAGAAAATGGGAAAATATGGGAAGATGGAAGGGATGGAGGGGAAAACACTCCTCATGATGAAATGCTTTGAATGTCTTGAAGCAGCCATGAACTTTGAGCGAAGATTTCTACCACTGGTGATCTTCTACATTGATGAAGATTGCTCCCTTGAATAAATTTGAATAATTAATCAATCTAGTGATGACCACAAACTTTATGATGCATGGAAATCCTGGACTATAGAATGAGTGTTTAGAAACACTATTTTTATGTTTACTACTGCAAGCTTGAGGTGAAAACATATAATTCCCATGATGACCCTCCTTGAAACTTGGTTGATGAACTCCTTGACTCATTGAAATCATTCTGATCAACTCCCTTTGAATCACCCGGATCCTTAAGTGATGAATATGAATTCACATGATGTGCCTTGTGATGCCCTACTTTGTACTATGAGATGATTGTTCCAAACCACAAAAAATTGTCATCTCTTCATGATTGATTACACCTCTTAAACTATATAAACCTAGACATTGGAAATTCATGTTTCCTTAACACTTACTATATTTGGAAGGGACAACTTACTACCTTTAGTAAGTGTCGAATTTTTCCTTTTTGGACACCAAATGGTGATATTGGCCTGAATGATTATCCCTCAATGTCCTGTTGTGCCAAAATTTCCTTTGAGAACAACCTACTATTTTAAGTAAGTACACATGGGGCAACATACTATTTTTAGTAAGTGTCATAGTTATCTTTTCCCAACTTTAACAGGATACAGTAGCTTGAATTATTTCTTCTTACTATTTTCCTCTCACCCTATGGGCCAACTGGCTATTTATAACAAGGGCTTGTGGAACCACTTACTATTTTAAGTAAGTGTCAATTACGAGTCGAGATGACCTTTTTGATGACTTTGTCTACGATACTCCCTCTGTGTTCACCACCTTTTTCATACCCTCTTCAAATAGCGGCTTACCCAAAGTAACATACCCCTATATAGGAAGGCATGCTATTTTTAGTAAGTGCACCACGGATGTTAGATTGCAACAAAACAGGTCTTAAAATTTTGGGTTTTATTCCGGGGTTCCACACTCCAAATTTTGAGCAGATCCTTCATCTGAACAAGTTGGAAAATGATATTTTCATTGATGGGGGTAGAATACTAACAAAAAACATAGCCCTCCACATCCCTAAAAAATAGGGACTTCATGGCACGAAAACTAGTTTACATGAAACTAGATTTTTGACGATCATTCCCTCTAATTTTCGCACAATTTTTCCCACTGGAACCCTGAGAAGTGGAGAGGTAGCTCACTGATTTTTTCCACTACTGTGTCATGGTGGCCATTAATGGAGCTTGAAATTTTCAGTTCTAGTTTTTTTCTCCATTTGTGATGAAATCAATTTCATTGTGATAGGTTTTTGTTTCTTGTCTCACTGGTGAAATTTCTCTTCGATCCGATTGTCGGTTTGACAGGAATTTGAGCTTTGTTCTTCGTGGATATAGAAGTGGAATTTATTTCTTGTAAGAATTTATTGTTGTAAATGGGAGGTTTTAATATGATTTTTTAATGTCCTTCAAGAGAGAAGAACTTAGTAACAGACGGTTTTTCAATCCGTGCACCGATTTGTAAGATCTCTTCGATTTTTGGTTTCATGGCAATGAAGATTTTCAAACTTTTGGCTTCTTCATTCTTTGTTTGATCAATATTTATTCTGGAACATTTGTATTTTCATGGAGTGAAGGATTTACTTGTTTTGGTGAATCTGGTTTGAGCTTTGGCAATGGTGGAGTGGTGGTGAGAAGTTGCATAGAAATTTATAGAGCAAGTTGTCCATGGAGGAGTTAGATGTTAGAAGTTAGAAGTAGGAGGAATTTTTAAAAATTAAAAATTAAAGATGAGAAGGGATGAGGTGAATTTTCATATCCATGACATCCCTCACCTCAAATGGACATGAGGGAGATAAAATTTCATGGTAAGCAAGGTGACAACACGTGGTGGAGATCCGATGGCAAGGAATGAAAGCTAAAAATTTACCTTTAAAGCACCGAGGGGCTGGAAGCTGGTCATATGGGTGACCAGAAGTCCTCCTTGAGGGATGGGCACATTTTTTAATGTTTTATTTCCCTAAAATGTGAGGGATATGAGGGACATCAAATTCCACATTGCTTCTAGAGCTAACATGTGGTAGAGATCCGACGGTAGGGAATTTGAGCTCCTAATAGCACCCGGGGGCTGAACTGACAATCCTAAAAGTCGCATGAGGTTTTAGAGGTCATATGGGGGCTGAGAACATTTTTTCATGGTTTATTTCCCTAACCTTGAGGGATGTCAAGGACATAAAATCCCTCCAAGCTCCTGGATTTGACACGTGTCCTCCCAAAATTTGGCTGACTCCCAAACTCGCTCCAAGAGGAAAACTTGAGACGATGATAACTTAACCTCCCGATGGACTTTTTTGGTGAAATTTTATATGATCCTGAATAGAAATGGAATTTTAAATCCAATGGTGGGGGTATTATGTCTTGATTCTTCAATTTTATCCCTGAAAATTCTGATTTTTTATTTTGTACTCCACTTGTGCATGAGAAAAACTGCTTGTAGACCTAATGCGCCAAAGTTTTGTGAAAACATGATTTCACCATCTTGTAGGGCTTGGAAATTATCTTTGAGTAACTATTTTTTTCTCCTAACTCCATTCAGAGCTCCTGAATTCACCTTTAGAAGCTCAGCGGTTGTTTTAGCATGTGTACTGACTAGGCCTATGAACCCTAATTTTGGCGAAACTACCCCAACTTCTCTAAACCCTTCCATAATATTCATGAATAATTTCCATGATGTCCCAAGACCTTTGAATCACCTCCAAATCCATTGTTTTAATTTCTACTCCACTCCATGGGGTCGCTCTAATCCTAAGAAGGTCGGTGATAGCCCTTCCCACAACTTCCTATAGCTTGCAATTTTTAATGAACTCCTAAAATCACCTAGGGGAATGAATGGACTTTCCTAAATCACCTAGGGAGATGAGATAACATCAATTAGGAGGTCACTGGACTAACTTGGTGGACTTAGTGTGCCTGGGAATGATAAGACATGAATATTTTTGCACATGGGTATTGTTGTCGTGCTAAAAAATTGTCAATTTCCCTGTTGCACATTTGCATGACAACAACTGTGTATCATGACTAATGAAAAATAAGTATTTAAGTGAAGTATTTAGAATATAGGGTTAGTCGTAATAACATAAATAAAATAGTGTAACCTTTGTGATTAAATGTTAATATGGAAGGAACACATAATCTGTTTACTCTTGAACTAATAAACTTCCCTTGTTTCATGTGAACCTCCCTTTTTGCAACTTAGATAAATTACAAACCAAGAAAACATGCAACTTAGAAACAAATCCTTAGAACAATTACTAGTAGCCTCATATGTGTACATATGTTCTCATCAATAATCAGGCTATATAATTCAATTACGATAAGAGAAATGAGAAAAATCAGATGGAATCATTACAAGTAAAATGTTAAGAAAATTAAAGAAAATGTAGTCTAGTCTAAATAAGAATGAAGAACTACATGTTAAATGTCTTTCAAATAATTAAGGTCAATAATGAAATATGACTATAACAAATAGGTAAACCAGGAAAGTGTCGTGTCATGGATAGTTCCTATACATGAGTTATATTGTTGTTGAATCATTATGTTATACTTTATCATTTGGGGAGAATGTAGCTTGATGTGCATCACATGTTTTCATGTTACCTATGTGGGTTATTTTAGTGCAAACATCTTATGTGTTGTTCATTGTCCCTTGTGATTTCATGTAATGTCATGTATCCAGCAATGTAAGTTTTAAAAAACTTATTTCGGTATTTTTGTTGTTGTAATTGTGTGTCAAAATTGTGGGTATGACATTACTAACATAACATCACTCACATGACCAACCAATGTGACAAATTACTCAAATGGGGTCTCTACTCCATCTCTAATTGGT
Organism: Taxus chinensis; assembly: GCA_019776745.2. Lineage (NCBI taxonomy): Eukaryota > Viridiplantae > Streptophyta > Pinopsida > Cupressales > Taxaceae > Taxus > Taxus chinensis. The sequence continues at coordinate 389,338,784 of CM034147.1, forward strand.
TTTGAGCATGGGTTGTGAAGAGAAATCCATAAGACCACCTCAATTTCTTAATCGTCTTGACTAGGCATACATGACAGTTTAATACCAATGAGATTTAGACTTCAAACCACTTCACAAAAATAGATCATGAGCTCCAACAAGTTACATTGAACATGTAGAAAGTGTCCATATTCATTTTTCACCTCAATAACAACCTTATGCACAAAAACCCCTTTCAGACCCTCATGACTGGTTTGACTTGGCTACCCTTTAGCGGTAGGAGGGGAAGACTGACTAAGTTCACACCAAATATATAAGGAGTATGCCTAAAAATATTTGAGAACATCAATTACACATCAGATATAAGCTTCCATAACTAAAGATTCATCTTGGAACCTTCTAAACAAGACTATATAGCCAAAATATTGTAAAACATGGTCAAACATGTACGAAACAGTCATGCCTAAAGTAAAAAAATGCCATCACCTTGGCCTAGAAGGAATTCTATACAACCTTGATTGGTTGTCTTAGCTTTCTCAATTGATTTGAAGACCAAAAGCATCATTTATTGTCCATCACTTCATACTTAGGGTTTGATCCTTTTGAGGGTTTTCGACAGGGTCATATTAATCAATAGAACTTTCGTATTCTTAATCCTTTTGACTTTATACATTTTACAAAATATTTGTCTCTCTATGCTCTTTAAAAAAGTATCTTATGATTTATATGAACAATTCTTGTCAATTTAGATCAAATGCTAAGAATTCAAGGCATTGTTTTAGCATACCTTGCTTAGCCCGATTTTGACAAAACTTCAATTTCTTGCACAAAACTCATCCTCCAAACTTAAAATTTTATCCACACCTTCACAACTATATTCTCCATCATCTCAAATGGTTTTTTGATCATAGTTTCCTCTAAAAAACTTTTACCCATCTCATTTTCCCAAGGTTTTGCTTCTTTTCTTAAGATCTTAAGAAAACATGCTACACAAACTTATATAAGTGTTAAAAATGCATCCTAAGACACTTGTGAAGTCTATGAACACATAATTTATACTCATATAATGCTCATACACTATCTAATTAGCAATCTATAATACCTTGATCCATCATCTCATGCCTTGTTTTCTTGGAAATACACTTGAATTGGCATAGAACAGTCACCTTTTGAAGCAAACAAACCTATCTCATTATCACCTCATCGTATGGGAGCCTCGCACAATATGTATACATGCCATACACATAATCACCAACTTGGAATGCCATGATTTTACCTGCATACCATCACACACCAAGACTTTCTAATAATAGGTATTTTAACTAGATATGATTGAGTTACCTTCCATCAAGAGAATGCAACAATGTCATCATGCCCTTTATGTCAAGCACCTATAATATTTTTCATGCCCTTGGCCTATATTCACTTCACCAAAACCTCTACCATCAATTCCATGTGACATCAATGACAACACCAATGCAACAGGGTTCAACAATCTCCCCCTTTGTCATTGATGGCAGCAAACTTGGAAACCTTGATGGAAAAAATACACACCAACAACATTCAGATCATTTTTTTCTGATAGCACTCTCCCTCTTTGACATCTTATGATAAATGTTCATACACTGAAAAACATGTAAGAATAATTGATAAAGCATGAACATACACTCAGGAAGCTCCCCCAATGTATAAGGCTAGCAATCTTATCATTTATGGCTTAAAAATATGTATGGATTTCTTCACCAATCAACCTCACTGATCATTGGAACCTATCATCTTCAAAAATATATTTTTCACACTTTTCCCATGCCTTTCTTTGGTCTACTCATCTATGGTACCATGGAGCTAGTGAACTATCTCCGCCTATCTTGACACATATCAAGTCTTCTTAGAGCAGATATGGCAGGCCATGAGTTGTTCCCCTAATGTGACTTGAGGTACTTTAGTGATTTCTTGAGGCAGGGATTACCCCCATTTTGTGACTCAAATGCTGGAAAAAAAAAATTAATAGAGGTTTGGTAATGATATCAACTACCTCCTCCTTTATTAAGACATGTTCAAACTTGATTCTATGTTCACTCACTTGCTCTCTTAAGAAATGGTACTTGATTAGTATGTGTTTTGTCTTAGAGTGCAGCACTAGGTTCTTGGATACCGTTTTCATATTATGACTTGTGTTATCATAATACAGAGGTATAGGACGTTCGTTTTCAATTGTATAGTCTTCGAGTGTTTGCTTCATCCACATCACTTGAGTACAACATATGGTTGTTGCTACATACTTAGCTTCACATGTGGAAAGTGCTACAAGAGACTGCTTCTTACTCAACCAAGACATAAGGCACTTACCTATAAAGAAAGATTAGTTAGTTGTGTTCTTCCTTTCATTAATTATACCTTCCCAATTTGCATCTTTGAAGGCTCTGATTTGAAATTCATTGCATTTTGGATATCAAAGTCCATATTTCATGGTCCCCGTGAGATACTTGAAGACTCTTTTGACAACTTGAAGATGGATTTCTCTGGGATCTTCTTGAAACCTTCTAACCAAATCAACTACTTACATGATATCAAGCCTAGATGCAGTTAATTATAAGAGGATACCTATCATAGATTTGTATGAGGTATAATTTAGATTTGGTGAGCTATCATCCTTTCTGATTTTGTATCCTACAATCATTGGAGTGCTTACTGGATGGAAATTCTCCATTTGAAATCTCTTGAATGTTTCCTTAATGTACTTTTTATGTGATATGAAGATTCCTTCTTTGGATTGACTGATTTGCATCCCTAGGAAGAATGAAAGTTCTCCAAGCATTACCATTTCAAACCCCTTCTTCATAACCTCTAAAAACCCATATGACATAGTCTCACTATCACTTCCAAAGATTATATCATCAACATAGACAACAACAAGAAACAAATTATCTTCTTCGTCTTTTATATATAGATTTCTATCAGCTACTCCTTTCCTAAAGTCTTTGTAATGCCTGCTTCAACTACCACTTGAGACCAAGAAACAAACTAGGAAAATTATGGAATATTTTTTTTTTTTAGAAGGGTCTACAAACAAGTAGCAAGATACTAGTTTGAGACCAACGCAGGTTCCGGTTAATAGATTCATGATTAACAAACACAAGATTTCCATCTTTATCTTATAACAAGTTTATAAGGTTCCAATTTGGGGGTTACAAGTTTTACTAAGGTTCAGGGATAAATTTATCGCCAGGCATGCTCTTTATCAAGCCCTGAAATTCAACTAGATTTTTCACATACTTAGAATTATCAAAACTTTCCTAAACTATGCTCATCGGATAGGAAATTTTTTCACCTTTCCAACCATATAAAGAAGTCCTCCTAACTCCTTGTAAAACTTAAGTTATGGCCAGGTGGAGTTCTAGGGGAAAATTTTCCCTTAGAGGTTTGCGGGGATAGGCTTCAAGATGATTGGGAAAATTTTCCGTAAACGAAATGCCACGTGTCATCTACGTTGATTCGTTCTGGCCGGTGGGTCGTGGGTTGAAACATTTGAAATTTTTCCAAAAACCAAAGTCTCAATTTTCCAAAGGAAAATTTTCCTCCATGCCTCCGCACTTGCTCAAATGGCCACGTGGCGCTTTGTGATTCACCGCAGGCCGGTGGAGGAAAAAGAGAAATTGTTCCAAAAGGGAAAAAAGGGTTAAGTTTTTCCATTTTAATCCACACACCCCCCCTGCCACGTGTCAGCACATGATTGGTTGGGGTCCGCGGGGCTGCGGGGAAATTTGTGAAAATTTTCAAAAAGTTAAGTTTTTATTAAGGGCATGCCCCTCCAAGGTGCCACGTGGCAACTTCTGATAGGATAAGAGGTTGGCAGGGCCACAGAAATTTTTAGGAAATTTTTTCAAAGTTCAAAATTTAAATTTTTCTAAGGTTGAATTAATTTATTTTTGGTTTGGGATGGCCATTTTGAAGTAAAACTTCAAATGGTCACAACTTTTGATAGGAAACTCCATTTTAGGCAAACGAGGACTTTCCAGAAATCTCTCAGAGTCCTCTTTACACAGAATTCATCAATTTTAGAATTTGGTGAAGTTTAGAGGGTCAATTTTAAGAAATCGATCTGCAGAGAATTATAATTTTAAAACTGGCAGTCTTTCCAACTTGCAAGTTTCGTTCAATTTTGATTCCCTTTCTCCTCAACGTGTAAATTGAACATGGAGGGATGATCATGGGTGTGTTAAAGAGTGTTTTCTAGGTTCAAATTATGTATTGGGTTGCAATTGATATATTTTGCATCTTTTGACAAGAAATCTATTATGCAAGTTCAAAATCTAGTTTGATGCAGTTCTTGATGATCATTTTAATTGTTTGGTTTCCACAGGGTTTATAAACCTTAATACATCTAAATTTTCTTATCGCATTCCTTAATTTTAGTTATGAATCTAAATTGTGCATTTAATGAATTAATTCTAGTGCCAAATTCCAAAGAAAACAGAATTCAATTACTAACAATTTAAAGGTCAATTTATAATTTCCAGAGTGGAAGCATTTTCATTTCTGATCTGTAACATCCTATTGCTTTAATTTATTACTTAAATTACATGGCACCATTTTGATATCTGAATTTGACAATAAAACAAGGAAACAGAATGTTGTCGTTTATTCTTCACGCATTTTGTTTTTACAGGGATACCATTTCAAACAACAAATGTAATTTAAAACATTCAATACAATCCAGTATGCACATTCCAACAGAATTAAAAGAATTAATGCCATCCTTTATTGAGAGGTCAAATAGCTTTACAACTGAACTCCTTTCCAATTTGATTTGATTTCAAATTTCAAAATTACAAGTATGGATATTGATTACATTATCTTCCCAAGGTAAAACAGAGAATACATTTCTCAATTCAATTACAACTTCCAATTACAAGGTAACATCTCACATTTCAACATCAATTACATTCATCCACTCTAAGTGGGAAGGGTTACATTCAATTTTCTCAAGAAAAGAGGACTGTCAAACTATTTTATTCTTTCCCCAAACAGCAGCTTGTTGTTTTCTTCTTCTTTATTTATCTTTGAATCACAACAAGGAAGGGGGAAAGGCAACACTCTCCACCCAACCAAGATACCTAATGGGAAAATAGAAGCCATCTTTCCCCATTGGCCCCCGAGCCCCAACCATATTGAAATGGAGCATGAATATCAACACATGGTAATAAAGGCTTCTATCACAGCAACCAACATTCCTTTCACATGCAAACACAACAAGAAATATAATCCAAACCAAGACAGCAGTTCACAATTGCAATAAGAATCATTCACACAATACAAAGGCTTGATCAAGCAAGCCAATCAAGAGCAAGAACTATGGAGGAACTCCTTACTGCCTCCCAATGTTGGAATTGGGCATCCACCTAAATACATACCACCAATAAAATAATCATACCCATCAACCTTATATCTCCACAATCCCTCCTTATGCCCTCCTCCAAATTTATCCCTTATACCTCCCCCAAAGTAAGAAATGCAAGTAGTATTCTTTTCCTAGGTGGATCCCAATCCAAAACTCCCCTCCAAAATAGAACAAGGTGCCATTTGCAAATCCCTTATGCCCCCCATATGATTAATCCCCATAGCCTTCTCTCCACACCTTTCCCTAAGCAATCTACCCAACCAGCCCTAAGATTTGCAAACACAACACATTCACCATTTCATTCATGCTAAGAAAAGGGAAAAAAACAAACATATTAAAAGGAGTGAGATCCTACCTCTCCATAATGGAGACTTGTTTTCCCAAATAGTAGTTCCTTCAGATGCTCAAAATGTAGTCCCAAAATAGCAAGGTATAAGCATCTAAAATAATTTCCAAGATCCTTCCTCAAAGCAAGCTCCAACAGGCAAGAGAAAAATTCGACCCAAGGAGTGAAATCTCCAATGTTTCAACAACCTCTCACAATGAGGAAGAATTCGAATTTTAAAGGAGAGGAGGAGGGAGAGGACGATGTGGATTCCAAGTGGGATGCCACATCATTCTTTCCTCAACCCCAAAAATAGAAATTCAACTTCAAGTCAATTAAATCACTAATAAATGTGAGATGACAAGCAACTTACACACTTCAAAGATTAACCCATACTAAAAACAATGACTGAATTAAAAATTTGTAAGATAAAGTGCAATGAAGATCTTACACATAAGTCATTTCAAAATATAATTAAAAATAAGTTAATTTTGACTCCAATATACCATAGGTATGGTTGGTGGATGATTTTAAGAGGTGTGGGACAAGTTTAACTTGTCCCACAAGCCTCCAAATTTGGCCTCCAAGGTCAAATTCGAATTTCCTTATAGAGATGGAGTGTTTGACCTTCCAACATCTTCTTACAACCTCTTACAATTTCTTACACAATCTATCACTTCACTTACACAACCCATACTTGGTAACTTACACACTCTTTTAAAATGCATTTATTTACCTATGACATTCATTTATTATAGTCTTTTGACATAATGATATATATTTATTTAACATATGGTTATAACGTGATATAAATCCAATTTAATTAATCAATCCAGACAATAACTTTGTTACTTCACATTCCACATCCCAATTAATTTTAAATAAAGTTTAACTATATGACTATCACATTAAAACTATCACATTTAAATTAAATTATTAAAAGAAGCAGATTACAAATAAAAATACATACAACAATAAGTAAAAAGGGAACACATAAATAAAAACACATATATGCCCCTATGGTCACAATAATGGAAATCCCCCCCATGGGAAATCCTAACAACTAAACACACAATCAAACACAGTTTCCATGGTGACCTTGTTGATTTCACACTGAATTCCAATATGGTTACTCTCCAGTCCCCCAACATTGTTGTGATTTTAACCTGTAAAATGCAAAGTACCTCCTTCGGCCTCGTGGCCATTTCAGAACATCTAAACGATATATAAACATTAAATCCAAATCAAAACAATATCAAGATTCAATATTTATCATTAAAATTAAATTTGTAACTATATCATCATCCAATAGATTTCTATACTAGAGCTATTCATAATAATCAATGTCACATGTCTAAAATTAACATCAATAACCTGTCCATGTCAACTAGTATATCATCATCCACATAACAATAAAAATGTCTCAATGATCCTCAAGAAAAACATCTGAATCCAGTAATCCAGGATCTAACATCTAACCATCATACTAATAAAAACATAATAATGTCCATAATAATCCCTGATACATCATACTACATCAAAACATAATAATATCCAAAATGTGACCAATAGTGTCAGGATCAGTATCTGAATAGTGTCCAAGGAAAGTGGGCACTACAGTCTTGATCAACCAAGTACTTATCCAACATGTTATACCAAGACCTAGGGGAATGTTTCAGACCATACAATGCCTTCTTCAACTTACAAACATAATCCTTTTCCTCACTGAGATAAAATTCATCAGGTTGTTCAATGTAGACTTCCTCATTCAAATGCCCATTTATAAATGTTGACTTTACATCCATTTTATATACTTTGAATCCTTTATATGTTGCATATGGCAATAATATCCTAATGTCCTCCATTCTAGCCACATGAGAAAATTTCTCATCAAAATAAACTCCTTCAACCTGAGCATATCCTTTGCAAACCAGCCCTGCCTTATTTCTGGTAAATTCAGCTTTTTCATTTAGTTTGTTTCTAAACACCCACTCGGTTCCAATGATGTTCTTGTTTTTTGGCCTAAAAATAAGTTCCCAAGTTTCATTTTTCTCTATTTAGTATAGTTCTTATAGTTCTTCATTCATTGCTTTAATCCAATGTTAGTCCTTACTAGCTTCCATGACATTCCTTGATTATATCTTGGGTAGAATGGCTATGTTCTCTTGATCTTGAATGTTCTTCAACCTTATTTTTGTTTGTATATTTGTTTCCTTATTCCCTATTATCTGAGTTAAAGGATGATCTCTCTTAACTTTTCTTGAAGGAGCTCTAGTATCTTGTCTTTCTTCATCTTCACTCTCTTCTTCTTGATTAACTTCTACAATTTCATCATCATCCTAATTTTTAGTGCTTTGGGGAGTCTCCTTGGGCTAAGTTTTATAATTCCTTGGATATGATTCATCAATTATGACATTGGTGCTCTTTATTATCTTTTGTTGGATCTTATTGTAGCACCTATATGTCGAACTAATTGTTAGGTATCCCGAGAATATTCCTTCATCACACCTTGAATCAAACTTTCCAAGATTGTCTTCATCTCTTTTGATAAAACAATTGCTTCCAAACACTCTTAGGTGTTTTACACTTGCAGGTCTTCCTTTCAAAATCTCATTAGGTGTTTTCTTGTTGTTTATTCTGGTTTGAGCTCTATTTAAGATGTATATTGTTGTGCTAACTTCCTCCCTCCAATAACCATCTGATAACTTTTCCTCATTCAACATGGTTCTTTCCATTTCTTACATTGTTTTGTTCTTTCTCTCCACTACCCCATTTTGTTAAGGTGATATTACTACTGAGAATTTCCTTCTTATCCCATGAGTCTCACAAAACTCATTAAACTCATTTGACCAAAATTCTCCTCCTCTATCAAATCTCAGGCTCTTAATCTTTGCATTTTTCTCATTCTCTACTAGTGCTTTGAATTTCTTGAACCTTTCTAGTGCTTTAGATTTTTCCTTAAGTAAGGTAACCCAAGTCATCCTTGTGTAGTCATCAATCAATAGCATGAAATATATTTCTCTTTGAATACTTTTAGTCCTTGTTGGACCAACAAGATCAGTGTGAATCAGCTCTAGAGGTCTTGTAGTTGAATAATCTTTGTATTTGAAACTTCTTCTAGTTTGTTTTACATGTAGGCATGCTTTGAAAATAGTGTTAATGGGTTTAGTTATTTTAGGCATGTTTTTTATGCATCCCTTGGAGCTGATAATAACAAGGTTGTAAAAGTTGGGATGTCCTAACCTCCTGTTCCAAAGCCAACTATCATCTACTTTACTAGTAATATATTTTTCTTTGTTGATCTCCTTTAGGACATACATATTGTTCTTGGTTCTCTTTTCCTTACCAACCACCTTACCTGATTTATTTTTTGTTATGTCATACCATTTGTCATGAAAGAAAACATTGTATCATTTCTTACACATCTGACTCACACTTAGGATATTATGCTTCAAACCTTATACATATAAAACATTTTCAATAATTTTCTTTCCATTGTTAAGGCTTAGTGTTCCCTTTCCTATAATGCTAGCTGATGTATTATCACCAAATCTCAGTGTTTCTGATGCATTTTCTTCTAAAGAGATGATTTTTCCTTTGTTTCCACTCATATGACTTGAATATCTACTATCTATATGCCATTCTATGTCTTCACTTTGAGAGTGAAAGGCAGTTTGGGCCATCAAACATTGTTCCTTCTTACTTGTAGGATCTAATTTCACTATGTACACCCTTTTGCCTTGCTTTGGAAGTTTCTAATAGAAAAAAATTTCTATGCGACTAGACTTTTGACTCTTGTAACAAATCAGTCCATTCTTGTTTCTAAAATGATATGAGTTGAGGTGTCTTCATGACCTTTTGCAACATTCTCCTACACTTTGAAGCTTTGTGACCAAACATATTACATGAAAAGCAATATCCATAGAAAGAATGAGCATACCTTATTGCATGGGATTGCTTTCTTGAATTTTATCTCTTCTTGACATTCTTGACATCAACATTCCTTTCTTTAGGTAGTTCTTAAGTGGTCTTAATCACACTCTTACTTGTTGGTTCATCATCCTTATATTCTTTCTTAAATCCTAGGCTAGTTTTTTCATTAAAATCTCTTTTATTGCTTAGAAGTTCATTTAGATCATTTGTTATTTTATCAAATTTTTGATAGGCCTTCAATTTTCTTGAAGTTTGATCCAATTGAATTTGTAGTTGCTTCAACTCTGATTTGAGTTTTAAATGTTCTTCCTCCTTGGATTTGAAATATTCCTTAATCAATGTTATTTGTGCTTCAAGTTCCTTGACCATATCATCATGTTCTTAAGCATTATTTTCTTATTATTTCTCAACAGAGATGTTATTATCTTCATACTCTTTCACCGTTGATCTCAAATTTTGATTCTTCTTTCTTTAGTGTTTTAATTCTTCTAGAGACGTGATTAACTCAGCTTCAATATTCACATCTTCATTAGAATTATCATCTAGGGTAAAATACTTACCTTTTGAGCATCTTTCAAGATTTGTCTCCATGGCCATGAATAGTGTCTCGGCATGAGTATCCTCATTTTCACTTTCAGATTTGTTGGAATCACATGAATTTGATGAGTTGGTATCTTCTTTGGTGTAGAAGTTTCTTTTATTCTTGAAGAACTTTTTATTTCCCTCACTTTTCTTATAGCTCTTCTTGTGTTTGTAAGGAATTTTTTCTCTTCTTCATGCTCATCATGCTCCTCCTTTTTCTTTTTAGGAAACTAATATGCAAATGACCAGCTTGTCCATAGTCAAAACATTTAAAAGGTATTTTTCCCTTGTATTTTCTTGACCCTCTCTTTAGCCTCCTGAAAAACATGGCTTCAATCTTCTCCTCATCATCATCCATATCAGATTTATCTATGTTCTTTTTAGCTTGGGATTCTTTATCATCCTTGAATGTTTCTTATTTCTTGATTGATTTTGATTCATTTGTTCTAATTTCATAGGTAGTTAGAATACCATGAAGATCATCTATTTTGAGAGTGGTTAAGACCTTAGCTTCTTCCATAGTTGACACCTCTGAGTCATATTTAAGAGATAAGGACCTCAATACCTTTTGAAAAATCAAACTCTCCTCCATCTTCTCTCCTAGACCTCTAATAATATTTATCACTTCATCCACTCTTTGCAAGTAGGATGAAATATTTTCACCTTCTTTCATTTTCAAGTTTTTATATTGAGCTTGGTAGATCTGAAACTTGGCTAACTTAACCTTATTATATCCTTAATAGATGGTCTTCAATTTTTCCCAAATCTCTTGAGTTGTGGTGCAATGCATGAATTTTATGAACTCATCCTCTGGCATTCCACATAGGATAGGATTTATAGCTTTTAAATTATTTTCAATAGCACCCTTTCTTGTTGCATCATTTGGAGGTGTAGTTGAGATGTTATAGCCATCAACTATTGATTATCATATGTCAAATCATGGAGACATGAGATACGTATTCATCATAACACTCCAAAATTTATAATTGGATCCATTTAATAGAGGTTCCTAAGAGATAGAGAAACCACTTTTTTCTTAACTGTTGGTCATGCTTGTGATATCTAGATCTTCTTTGAGTTGTTAAACTTGCTGCAAAAAGACCAAGATCTGATACCAATTGTTAGAAATCAAGGCATTGTGGGGGTGAATCAGTGTAAATTGAAAATTTTGAAGCATAATTCAAATTGATTACTTGTTATGAGAAAATAAAACTATTAACCATGAGAAAATAAGAAATGAAACACATGAGAAGAAAATATTTAAAGTGGGAAACCCATGATGGGAGAAACCCCACTGTGAAACCAATGCACTAAGTAGCACAACACGTCTAATGAAAGATTACAAAGGTATCCAACTTATTGAGCACCCACTCAACATGAAGCACAAAACTTCAAGATCTAATCAAACACCTACTTGACTCCTTGCAAGTTACAACTTGCATAAAATCGCCTACTTTCATAAACTTACTAAGCTTTAACTTAGACTTTGCACCAATTTTGATCACTCACTTTACATAGTTATTGTTGTTGCAGACTCACAGCACCCCTGGATGTAGATCAGGCTTCTAGGTTGATGTTCAGGCATCCAGTGTGATTGCACAACATGGAATCCTTTCTCCAAGTGTGGGACTTGTGAAGATGAGAAAAGATTCTCCAGAGAAGGCTGGTTCCTATTCCTCTGTTCAGATGCACACAAAAATGCAGAGGGTTTACTAAAACCTAATCTAACTTGTCAAGGAGACAGGGTGAGAAAATGCATAGAATAAAACCTAAACTACAGAGGTGATGCACCAAGGAATGTTAGACACTCATTTTGCAAATCTAACACAAACCACATAGATGCAATACAAACACTATGCACAGGTAACCAAACTGCAATAAGAGATCAAAATAACAGCAATGAATACATGAGAGGGTTGAGAATCAATCACAAACATATATATATTGCTCAAGAGTTGATACAGTACATTGCAGTGGCCAAGAGGCAAAAACTGGCATTACAACCCATATGGGAGGTTTGAAAAGCTCCACAAATTCTCCTGCAAGCAGGGAAGAAGGGAGGATGCAAAACAAGAATGTCTGACCTGTTAAAGGAGCTTCTCTTTACAATATATATCAAGAAATGAGAGAGGAGAGAGGGGAAATTCAGAATCTACTCCAACCACTTCTTGGTAGCATTTAAATCATCTCATTATGATCCAAGTGGCAGATCCTGGAAAAACGGCGGGCTGTCTAACAGGAGCGGCGAGCTGTCTGCTGTATTAAAGTTGGTTGTTGAAGCATTACACGCGTCAGAGACGTTTTCTTAATTTTCTCCCTCCAAACTACACCAAAATGCAAGATTGACCCCAGAATCATGTAGATAATTTCAACAGCTTTCCGTTGATATAAAGAACGTGCAAATCCGAGCTCTGGATCGAAAGATATGATGATCTGAAGATTTAGGGCACAAAACAGGTGAAAACGGATTTTTAAATTTCTTTTCCCGCGCTCTGCCATCTGGACGACACGTGGCGGGCTCTAATTTGCTGAGCAATTCCCTCTCTCCACCTTTTCATGGGTTTTTCTTGTGGGCCCCTTAAACCTGGACACGTGGCACTATTTCATTGGTTTGGATCAGTGCTCGAAAACTCGCCCCTTTGACTTTTTGGACCTTTTTCCTTGACGACACGTGTCATGCTGTGATTCGTCCACGGGCCTGCCAGATTTTCACGTCCACCACGTCTTTTTGTCCCAGATGTCCCAGTGCTGTCTGGGACAAATTCTTCTGGTTCACCCGAAATGGGCTTCCACATCCCCTTTCTGCCAGTGACACGTGGCGTTATCTGATTGGCTTTCGGCTCCTTCGGCTATCCGCGTCCCGCGCGTCCCTTTGTCCCACTTGTCCTTGTGCTAAAATTTTTTGTTTCGGCCAAACCGGCTGGTTCGCGTCCTCCGCGCACTCACGGCCCAGATGTCCCAGTGAGAAAGTTTCCTGTTTCGGCCGAACCGGCCGGTTCGGGTCTTCCGCGTACTCTTGTCCCGCTTGCTCTCGGTGAAGGACTTGGACAAATTTTCTTTCTTTCGGCCGATTCGGGCATTTCGCGTCCATTTGTCCCAAATGTCCCTTTGCTTCACGGGCCGCCTAGAAGCATTTCGGCCAAACTACACCTTGGTGTCCCGCATGTCCCAAATATTTCTAGGACAAGGACTTAGCCGATTTTCACAATTTTTTCTGGCCCAGGCTTATTTTCTGCAACTTCTCACATTCTCTCAGAGCTCGTTCTTTTTCAGCCTGGGACTTGGGAATCCTGATGTATGTTATCAATTCAACCCTAGGGGGATGAAATTGGATAACAATTTGGTGACTCAACGGGGTCATCTACCTGCTAGATGAAAAGACCAGTGGCCTTTTAGTGATCCATTGGGCATGAAGTCATAAGCAATGACCTGAAATGAGCCTGATACTGCAACTCCTTCTACGAGAGCACGCTGAACTATAAAAACTCAATCCAGGAGCAACAAAACCTGAGCCAAAGCACTTAGGGAAACTGAAACCTAACTACAACAAGACAATGTGCATACGCACTTAGAGGAATTGAAATCTAGACTAATATTTACAAGGGTGAACCTTTTATTTTCAATAGCAATGTTTGAGATAGATTCCATTTACTGGAATCTGCAGTTCTTCACCGTCCAATGAGGCCAATTGGAAAGCATTGCTGCTCTTGCACTTTGTGACCATGTATGGGCCACTCCAAATAGCATCAAATTTTGAATGCCTTCCCGGTTTTGCTCTGTCCGCATCCCATTTCAACACTAGATCTCCAACTTGAAAAGATCTATCCTTGGCCTTTCTATCAAAGGTTTTCTTGATCAAAGCTTGATCCTTTTCCATTGCTTGGGATGCCTGATTTCTGATCTCTTGCAGCTCCATCAACTCTGCATATCTCACCTCCATGGGCTCAAATTCAAGTAACTCCAGCTGCTTCATGAGTTCCAATGTTGGTAACTCAAGTGACATGGGCAAGATTGCCTCTCTTCCATAGACAAGCCTGAATGGAGAGTTACCTGTGGATCTTTTGGGAGTGATCCTATCAGCCCATAAGGCTGATTTCAGCTTGGTGTGCCAAGACTTCTGATTCTCATCAAGAGTTCTCCTAATGATCCTTAACAAGTTCTTGTTTGTAGACTCGGCCTGACCATTACCCTGAGGGTAATAGTTCGATGAAGTGCTCAGGTAAATACCATTCTTGACGGCCCACTCAGTCACCTTAGATCCAATGAATGCCAATGCATTATCAGAGATTATTGTGGTAGGTACACCAAATCTGGTTGTTATTCCCTCATAAAAGTCTAGGATGCTAGACTCATTTGCCTCTTTGAGTGCTACTGCTTCTGTCCATTTGGTGAAGTAGTCGGTGGCTGTCAAAATCCATTTATGCCCTTGGCTTGAATTGGGGTTAATGACTCCAATGAAGTCCAAACCCCATTGCATGAATGGCTGGTCAACTGAGATTGGATGCAATGGAAGGGCAACAAACTTCTCTTTTCCTGTGAAGAATGCACAATTCTTACACCTCTTGATCCATGCATAGCAATCACTGAAGATTTTAGGCCAATAATAACCAGCCTTCATGATTTTTAGAGCTGTCACTCTTGGTGCAAAATGGCCACCAGCTGGTCCACCATGAAACTCTTCCAACACCCTTTGAATCTGATCTGTGCTAATGCATCTCAGCAGCACTCCATTCACGTCTTTCTTGAACAAAACTCCATCAACAATGGCATACGGAACAGCCTGCAACCTGAAGTGTCTCCTTTGGGTCTTGTTCATCTCTAGGGGGCACTGGCCTGTACCTAGGAAGTGCATAATATCTTGGGTCCAGCAAGGAGTGGGGGAAGCATCGTCTTCTTCTTGATTGCCACTTGGCTCATGATTGTCCTGGACTGTCAAAACAGCCTCTTCTTCGTTGCATACTTCCTTTTGCTTCCCCAAAACTAGTTGCTCACACAGTCCTTTCCCTCTTACCAGCTTGGTGATCTTGATATCAATGTCATACTCCATGACACGGGTGATCCAACCTGCCCTTTTCTCATTCAAATCCTTGTTGAGGAGGAAGTCTTTAACTCCAGCATGTGAGACCAGCAACTGGACCTTGTTGTTTGAGACTAAATGCTTGAATTTCTTCAAGCTTCTGATTACTGCAAGTACATGCTTTTCAATAAAAGAGTACCTCACCTCGCAGTCGTCTAGGCTCTGGCTGAAAAAGGCAATCGGCTGCTCATCATTATCTTTGTTCTGCTGTACCAGAATGGCAGAGATAGTGTCATCACCTCCAAATTCATAGAGGATGAAATCCTTGGAGAAGTCTGGGTTAATGAGAGTTGGTGCTTGAGAGATAGCTTCTTTGATTGCCTCAAAACTCTCCTTGCCTTCTGTTATCCACTTAAAAGCCATGCTCTTCTTTAACATTTTGGTGATGGGCTTGACAAGGGCTGCAAAATCTGGGATAAACCTGCGGACAAAATTGATCCTTCCCAAGAAACTTTGAAGAGCCTTCTTGTGACTTGGCAATGGTAGTGCTCTTATGGCTTCAACCCTCTCTGGATCAATTGCTAGTCCCTTTTTGAGACAATATGGCCAAGGAGCTTTCCTTCATGTGCAAGAAAGATGCACTTCTTGGGGTTCAAAGACACTCCGAACTTTCTACACCTCTGAAACACTTGCCTGAGGTGAAAGAGATGGTCTGCTGCATTCTTGGAGAATACAGTGATGTCATCAAGGTATATCAGCACTATCTTGTTGATCAAGCCCTTGAACGCCATGTCCATTGCCCTTTGAAAGGTAGCACCAGCGTTTGACAGCCCAAATGGCATCTTCTTGTAAGCATACGTGCCCCATTTAGTTGTGAAGGCTGTCTTGAATTGGTCCTCTTCTTTTACCATCACCTGATTATACCCTGAGTAGCCATCTAGGAGAGAGAATCTCTCTGAACCGGATACTACTTGCAATATTTGCTCCATGGAAGGGAGTGGATAATGATCCTTGAGAGATGCCCTATTGAGGTCGCGAAATTCCACACACAACCTGATTTCTCTGCTCTTCTTCCTGACCGGAACCAAGTTAGCAACCCAGCTTGAGTGCTTGATCGGGAATATAATGCTTGCCTCTATTAGCTTATTTAGCTCTTTCTTCATCAGAGGCTCAATGTGAGGGTTGACTGGTCTCTGCTTCTACCTGATGGGCTTAGCATCTGGATCCAATTCTATGGTATGTTGTGCCAAATTTGGATTGAATCCTCTCAAGTCTTCATAGCTCCAAGCGAAGACATCTGGAAATTCTTGGCAAAGCTGAACAAAATCAGATTTCTCTTGTGAGGTACTTACTTTGCCAATCTGCAATGTTTTGCCTTCTTCCACTAAAATAGGCTCTGAATCCTCACCCTTTACTTGAATGTTTGCCTTCTCCTTCCGGAACTGATCATTCGGGTTGAAGATTGACTCCAAGGTTATGAGGCCTTTTGGTAATTTGTTAGTTCTCAACTGCACCACTTGGTCACCATACTGCTGATGCAACTTGTCTTGATTCCTGGCAGAGAACTCAGCTTCTTCTTGTAGGAAATTGACGATTTGCTGGTCATTCTCAAACACTTGCCAACTGACATTGTTATCCGGCACTGAAGGCCTCACAATCACATGGATGTTTGGTTGTACCTTGTCTTGTTGAATGCTTTTCGTAATGTCAAAGGCTGCCCCTACTGCTGCAAGCCTGTCAGCAGCTTGATTCTCTTTCCTGGGAATGGATTTGATGCCAAAACCTTCAAAATCTTCCATGAGGTCCCACACCCTGTTCTTGTAGCACCTGAGTAGATCATTCTTGGCAGCATGTCATCCCTTGACCTGATTTACAATCAATTCACTGTCCCCAAAGACTTGCAGATTCTTTATTTTTCTCTTGATTGCCCAATGCATCCCTTGCACCAAGGCTTCATATTCAGCAGTGTTATTGGAGCATGCAAATTGAAATCTAAAAGCTGAATAGTACTTTATTCCTTGGGGTGAAACAAGCATGGCTCCACCTCCTGCACCTTGCCTACTCCTTGATCCGTCAAAAAACAGCTGCCATACCTCGTTGTCATCATTATGGCTTGGCTTGGTGATGCTAGGAACAGGTTGATTTTCTTCGTGTATACAATAGACTCCCAGCTCAGATTCTTCTACTTCTTGATAGGGATCAAAATCATGTATCTTGTTTGCCCATTCATCAAGAGTTAGGTCCGGGATACTTCCAACCTTGGTGTCAGCCTCATCAGTACTAGGGTGATCTTCTTGATCAAATGCTGAGCAATTGGCATTAATCTGACTTGGGGTGTAAGGCTCAATATGGAAGTTTGCAATGGGTTCGGATCTGATTGTGGCCTTAGTTCCATACCTTGTTCTAAACAACATGTGAGACCAATCAGCAGACAAATACCCTCCAATCTTGGCTGTGAAGTCCCTTGACAAGCAAAGGGCAAAGAGTGGTGGAAGGTCTATGATTGATACATCTTGTAAGACAACAACATTTGGACATGCATGCAAGGTAAGACTCAAGTTTTTAATCACTCCAACTGTTGCTATTGCTGTCCCATCCAATTACACTACTCCTTTAGATATTACTTCATATTCGAGACCCAGCTGATCAGCTATTTGCTTGGGCATCACGGAGCTACTTGCCCCAGAATCAATCATGCAATTGTGTACTAGTTTATCCCCAATGATTAATGAAACATAGAAAGGAGGGGGCTTCAACATTTTACCTTGTTGTCCTCCATGACTTCCTTCAGGTTGGGCAGCATTTGTAAGCACTTTGTCTTGCATCTGAACCCACTGATTTGAAGTTGTCCAATCCTTCATGGTAGCTTGCAGCAGATCTCTTTGGCCTGGGATAGATAGGGATTCCCACATTGATATGTTAACGTTTGTCTTCTTCATCTGATCAATGATACTGAATGGTGATGAAGAATCTCTCTGTTGTCCTTTGGTTTGCACGTTTACTCCCTGCACGTGGGCAGCAACAACTGGCATTTGAGTTGGCCTAGGGGCTGTTCTTGGCTGCCCTTGTGTATTTGAAACTGGACTCTGCTTGCCAATCATTTGTGGAGCCATGGAAGGTTGTGGATTGGCTGGGGCTAATGGCTGTTCTTCACCCAGATTCCTCCTTTTTGACCTTGTGTTGGCTGCAACACCTTGAGAAACTGCCTGATTCATGCCACAGAAATCTTCTGCTTGCCAGTTCACCAATGTAGTGTCATTTGGGGCTGATTGCTGTTGGAATGTTTCTGGTTGTTGGCTGTTTCCTTGACTGCCCTCGCCCTCCACACCGGTAGTTGTCACCATTAGTGCTTGATTGAGAGCACCATTGAAGCACATGGATTGGTTGTGAGGCTCGTTGCATGGAAAGCACCAATCATATTCCTGAGCAATGTTGTTCTGTGTTGGCACTAATGCCTTAGAGGTAGATATGGCATTTGGATTATAGGGCTGGAATGGTCTATTGGCAGGAGGCCTTACTTGGCTTTGATTTTGATTCATATTTGCAGTTGGATTAGGTGGTCTTTGTGGTTGGTATGGCTGCCTATTAGGCTGAGCTTGAGGTTGATAAGAAGGTCTGAAACCTTGGGCTTGCTGCCTCTTAATAGTAACCAGCTCATTTCCCAAATTTTGCAACTGTTTCATGACCTCTTGGAGTTCATTTGAAGCACTTGGAGATGAAGTGGAAGCTTCATTCGAACTCTAATTTCTAGGAGTGGGAACAGGAGCCAAAGTGGGTGCTTGACTAGTGCTTGGATTTTCTAAGTTTGGATACAAGGGCATAGGAGGCCTAGGAGCCAGTTTACCAGCTTGAATAAGACAGTTTTCAGCTCTAATGGCAATGCTATAAGCCATAGGGATTGTTGTGCCTCCCATGGACTGAATTAACATAGAAATATCAGAATTCAAAGCTTTAAGGTAATATAGAAAAGCACCTCCTGCTGTTGGCCTGACTGCCACTGGAATCCTATCCCAAGACCTTTGAAATCTGAAGTTGAAGTCAGTCAGCTGCTCGTTGGGGGCTCTCTTGATAGTTGTCAACTGCTCCAAAAGAGACAAGTTGTCTCCCTTCTCTCCAAATTGCTCGTGAAGTGCAATGCACAGCTGATTCCAGTTTGTAATAGAACCAGCCCCAACGGCTCCTAAACCATTGCAATGCTTTACCCTTGAATGAAGATGCCAGTAATTTGACAGCCACTTGCATTTCATCGATTTCATGGATTGCACAAAGGTTAGCAATATCTTTAACATGATCACCTGGAGTAGTCTGATTTTCTCCAGTGAAGTAGGGAATGTTCTTCAAGGCTGCAATAGGAACTGGATGTTGTGCATTGAGAGCAAGTGGGCTGCTACCTGTGAAGTTGACGTAGGGGTTGTTCTGAGCCATTCTAATTGGTCTTAAAACCCTTGTATATTGAAAGAAAGGCCTGTCAGGTGGAGGAGTTGAGAGAGTTCTGTTTGGTGGAGATGGAGACCTTTGAATCCTTCTTCCTCTTTGCCTTCTTCTCAGAGATAACTGCAGGTATTCAAACAGCACCTCTTCTTCTCCGACTCTTGACCTTGTGGTGATTCTTCTCATGAGTTTTCAGGCCTGCACTGCTGAAACCAGTTGATTCTTCCCCTTGGAGTCGCCAGATATGCAAATAATAGCTCTTATAAGCAAGAAAACTACAGCAGATGCATATCAACTTTGCTGCGATAAAAATGAGACCTCTAGTGTCCCACCGGGCGTGCCAAAACTGTTGTTGCAGACTCACAGCACCCCTAGATGTAGATCAGGCTTCTAGGTTGATGTTCAGGCATCCAGTGTGATTGCACAACATGGAATCCTTTCTCCAAGTGTGGGACTTGTGAAGATGAGAAAAGATTCTCCAGAGAAGGCTGGTTCCTATTCCTCTGTTCAGATGCACACAAAAATGCAGAGGGTTTACTAAAACCTAATCTAACTTGTCAAGGAGACAGGGTGAGAAAATGCATAGAATAAAACCTAAACTACAGAGGTGATGCACCAAGGAATGTTAGACACTCGTTTTGCAAATCTAACATAGACCACATAGATGCAATACAAACACTATGCACAGGTAACCAAACTGCAATAAGAGATCAAAATAACAGCAATGAATACATGAGAGGGTTGAGAATCAATCACAAACATATATATATTGCTCAAGAGTCGATACAGTACATTGCAGTGGCCAAGAGGCAAAAACTGGCATTACAACCCATATGGGAGGTTTGAAAAGCTCCACAAATTCTCTTGCAAGCAGGGAAGAAGGGAGGATGCAAAACAAGAATGTCCGACCTGTTAAAAAGAGCTTCTCTTTACAATATATATCAAGAAATGAGAGAGGAGAGAGGGGAAATTCAGAATCTACTCCAACCACTTCTTGGTAGCATTTAAATCATCTCATTATGATCCAAGTGGTGGATCCTGGCAAAACGGCGGGCTGTCTAACAGGAGCGGCGAGCTGTCTGCTGTATTAAAGTTGGTTGTTGAAGCATTACACGTGTCAGAGACGTTTTCTTAATTTTCTCCCTCCAAACTACACCAAAATGCAATATTGACCCCAGAATCATGTAGAGAATTTCAACAGCTTTCCGTTGATATAAAGAACGTGTAAATCCGAGCTCTGGATCGAAAGATATGATGATCTGAAGATTTAGGGCACAAAACAGGTGAAAACGGATTTTTAAATTTCTTTTCCCGCGCTCTGCCATCTGGACGACACGTGGCGGGCTCTGATTCGCTGAGCAATTCCCTCTCTCCACCTTTTCACGGGTTTTTCTTGTGGGCCCCTTAAACTTGGACACGTGGCACTATTTCATTGGTTTGGATCAGTGCTCGAAAACTCGCCCCTTTGACTTTTTGGACCTTTTTCCTTGACGACATGTGTCATGCTGTGATTCGTCCATGGGCCTGCCAGATTTTCACGTCCACCGTGTCTTTTTGTCCTAGATGTCCCAGTGCTGTCTGGGACAAATTCTTCCAGTTCGCCCAAAATGGGCTTCCACATCCCCTTTCTGCCAGTGACACGTGGCGTTATCTGATTGGCTTTCGGCTCCTTCGGCTATCCGCGTCCCGCGCGTCCCTTTGTCCCACTTGTCCTTGTGCTAAAATTTTCTGTTTCGACTGAACCAGCCGGTTCGCATCCTCCGCGCACTCATGGCCCAGATGTCCCAGTGCGAAAGTTTCCTGTTTCGGCCGAACCGGCCGGTTCGGGTCTTCCGCGTACTCTTGTCCCGCTTGCTCTCGGTGAAGGACTTGGACAAATTTTCTTTCTTTCGGCCGATTCGGGCATTTCATGTCCATTTGTCCCAGATGTCCCTTTGCTTCGCGGGCTACCTGGAGGTGTTTCGGCCGAACCACGCCTTGGTGTCCCGCATGTCCCAAATATTTCTAGGACAAGGACTTAGCCGATTTTCACAATTTTTTCTGGCCCAGGCTTATTTTCTGCAACTTCTCGCATTCTCTCAGAGCTCGTTCTTTTCAGCCTGGGACTTGGGAATCCTGATGTATGTTATCACTGGGGGTGAAATTGGATAACAGTTACTTTGACAGTAAAATTGTGATCCTAAATTTGCTCATACACATTTTCCATACACCTTCACTAATTGCATTAGCTTTAATGCATTCTTAGTTCTCTCACCTTTTCAGAAACACTTTCATATACAAGGATGGGCTTTTATATGTAAGAGAGACATAAATAAGGTATTTTTCTCTTCAACTTCATTGATGCTTCACCTACCTTACTTTACAATCCATACAAGGAAGATGGAATAAATTCGCAAACAAAACTTTCTCTATGTGCAAACATTGCATCAGACCAATTTCAGTTACATGCATAGTTTCATCGGAGCCTGTCAAGATTCATTATAAACATTTTGACACTATGTCTTCACCTGTACCCTTTCCTCTAACCCATATTGCTTCATTTTTTTTAACAGTCATTTCTGGTTTGCTTTGGCAAGTGAACTAATCTAAGGTAGGTGCATGGTTAAGTGTTAGGTGTCATCAGCATGTAAAAACATTATGAGGGCCTCTAATATTTTTTATAAACTATTTACAACTCTCATCCTTCACCATTCTATCCTTCTAACTTCATTAAAGAATTTATAAGAGCATTAGGTGTTTGTTCTAGTTAGCATAGTCTTAATCATGATAAAAGATAAGACTTATGACCTCACATCAAGCCATGATTTCAAAAGAATTAGGTTTGCAGGAGGTTCACATCAACAACAAGAGCTTGAAAATTATCAATTCATGGCATGGAGCACTTTGTCCAACTCTCCTTCACATTCTTCAACACACAGTCATGGAGAACTTGATCGCAGTCAAGGATGATCTTGGAAAAACATAAATAATAGGAATTCATTTGATTTCACATCTTGGGGAAGGTGATTTGTGACTTTTAGATCACCTTAAAATAACAAGAGTGGTAGGGTAGCATTATTCTTCTTCATGAAACATGCATTAGAGCATGACACATACAAATTTTGCATACACAGAGAACAAATTCAAAGATTAAGCAAGATCGTAATGTTACCCTATCATTTATGAATTTAATTTCATATTTCGGGGAGGATGTGGATGATGTGCGACTAGGTCAACCTTGCACGATCTTTAAGGAATACTCGAGCAGGGTTATGAGAAATCAGAACCAATATTCAAGAATGAGTTGGTCTACTTATGTGAACCTTTTTCCATAGCTTCTAAGTTACTTTTCTGAGAGGCTCTTATCCTTGTGCCACTTACCATACCAAGTGTAATCACCAACTCAAGAAATACGGTCATGAGAATCAAACATTTCTAGGACTATGTGTATTGGTTCTTAAGGCACCAAAGACTAGTCTTGACTTAGATACTCCTTACTAACATAACTTTACTCACATGACCAACCAATGCCCCAAATACCTCAAATTGGATCTCTACTCCATCTCCAAATGCTTATGAGCATGGTTTGTGAAGATAAATCCATAATACCAACTCAATTTCTAAGTCTTCTTGACTAGGCATACAGGACATTTGAAGACCAATGAGATTTAGACTTCAAACCACTTCAAAAAATAAGGCCATAAGCTCCAACAAGTTACATTGAACCTGTAGCAAGTGTCCTTATTCATTTTTCACCTCAATAACATGTTTATGCACAAAAACCCCTTTCAAACCCCCATGACTGGTTTGACTTGACTACCTTTTAGCAGTAGGAGGGGAAGATTGACTAATATCACACCAAACATACAAGGAGCATGCCTTAAACTCTTTGATAAAATCAAGTACACATCATATACAAGCTTCCATAACTGGAGATTCATCTTGGAACCTTATAAACAAGATTGTATAGTCAAAATCTTACAAAACAAGGTCAAACCCTTGTATGGAACAGTCATGCCTGAAGTACCAAAATGCCATCACCTTCCACAAGAAGGACTTCTCTATAACCCTAAGTGGTTTTATTATCTTTCTTAAGTGATTTGAAGACAAAAAAATCATTTCTTGTCCATCACTTTAGACTTAGGGTTTATGCGGGTTTTAGACTGTGCCAGAAAAATGAATAGAACTTTCTTATTCGTCATCCTTCTTACTTCAAATTTTTTTAAAAAATATTTGTATCTTTATGCTCTTCAAAAAATTCTCTTATAATTTATTTTAAAAATTCTTGTTAATTTAGATAAAAGGCTAAGAATTCAAGGCACTATTTTAGCATACCTTGCTTGGCCTAGTTTTGACAAAACTTCAATTTCTTGCACAAAAGTCATCCTTCATAATTCAAATTTTGTCCACACCTTTATAAATACCTTCTCCATCATCTCCAATGGTTTTTTGATCATAATTAACTCTAAAAAAATCTTCCCCGTCTCATTTATGCAAGTTTTTACTTCATTTATACCTTGTTTGATCGTAGTTCACTCTAAAAAATTCGAGGTCTTCAACATGAGCATCAAAATATGCATGCTAGTACTTTTCATGCAGAATTGAGACACAAAGCATCAACTAACACTTCTTTGCATAAGAACCACTTATAGTTACCATATACTTAGCTTGTTCATGGTTCAACTCTTTATAGCAAAAATAGACCTTCTCATGGAATTATTAATACTAAAATGATTTTAGAGCATAAATACAAAGAATCAAACTTCTTGGCAATCACTGTATATACACATAGTCTTGAATAATCTTCCATACTCACCCTAGGATAAAGACTTACTTCAGCAACTATAGATCTTATCTTGACTTATAAGCCTTCAAGATTATTATAATAACATCCACTTATACCTACCTTGCTTGAAAATTCATACACAACCTGTAGACCTCAGGGACACACCATGAAATGGGATGATAAAATAATGAGTGTGTAGACACAAAATCATGCACTTTGGATAATTATCTATTTCTAATTGCATATTACTTCATATGATTCTTAATTAAGAAAATTACTAATTAACCCATGTCTTTGGCCATCTTTTCTACCTTTTTGTTGTCACTTTTGGTCTTACACTCTTACTTGCTCAATCTGTCTTTTCATACCTCAGTATTTCTAATCCTAGACACCAACACCCAACCAGGACACCAGCGTCAGGCACCCTTGTCCCCTCTGGGAACCCCTGGCCTCTTTGTACTTTGTTCACATCTTTTGGGTCCTTTCTAGCCATTTGAGCATATTATCTTTTTGGTAGTCGATCTTTTTGGGGTTAATTTCAAAATTAAAGTAAGGGAATCATATAAATATAAATTTATGTGATCATAATAAGGGACCAAGCACTAAGAATTATCTATCACCCCCTATGGCTGCATCTAAAGGCTATTCAAGAGCATTAAAGCATCCATTCAAGGGTAAAGGACTGCATTATTCTGCATACACTTCATAGGAGGGGAAGTTCGTTCTATTCCATGCACACATCTATTACATTTCTTTACATCTAACTACTTGCTCACTATCAAGTGTGACACATATAAGATCCACCTAGGGCACAGTTTCGCACGCACACACACCTAGAACTACATTGGGTCTAAAATGTAATACAACATTCAGTCGTAAGTTCGCTAGTTGACAAATGAGGAAAGTCTGACCCCTCATTTACATTGTTTTCTTTTTGGGATTTGATGCACTCTTAATGGTTTTACAGGTCAATCTTTCAATATTGGTCATCAACAACATTGATGATCATTGTGCAACATACTAGTGACTCAAAGAAAAGGACATTGAACCCCTTGCAACCCTGTGAAGGAGGTTTTCTGAGGGTTTTAGTACTCACAGGCACTCGTAGGTGCCCGCGCCCCTTTATAGGCGCCCCAGTCATGGAAGATCGTCGCCTCACACATTTTTCTGAGGCTCTGTGTGACACTTCTCCCTCTCTGATCACTTGGTCATCACATCAGCACTATCTAGGATTAATTACAAAACATCTAAGTCATTCTATCCCTTCTTTGTACTTAGGGCTTCAAATATGAAATACTTACTCTCTTGGGTCAATTCTATATTCTATTGTTTATTTATTTACTGCTACAATAACAATCAAATTTAGGCATTTATTTCCATATTTACTTAATCATTTTGGTGAACCCATTGCTTGAATCCGCCTTCCATTTAGAGATCTTATCCTCTTATCACCATGGCTCAATCTTATGGTGAATTTAATGAAGTCCATCTTCTGTAAAAAACTTAATGATCATATTGCTAAGCATCCTCAAGATCTATAATTTATTTTATATGTTGTTCGTAAGGAGGACACTAATCTTGTGGAGATTACTGCTTCTAATTCTGCTACCATCCCCACCTTAATTGCCACTCAACCACTTGTTGCCACTCTTTTGCCTATATCTAATATTTGTATTTCTGTTCTTACTCCCACCAATCACTTCACTCCACCTCTTTTTTCTCGCACATGATAAGTTTCTTCTGCTGGCACTCAAGATTTGACCTCTCTTTATCAAGACCTCCAAGCACAAATTCATCAATTGCAACAGGCTACTTCTCGTGCATCTCCATCTTTGGATTCCACATTACTCCTTCATTCCCCTTTTGCACTTGTTGTTTCCATGTATGCCCTTCCACCTAATTTCATCACTCCTAAGTTTCTCATTTTTAATGGTCATGGTTACCCCCAAGAGCACCTCTGAGCATTTCATGTGGCCTATTTAGATTTTTTCGATGATCATTTTCTCCTCGCAAATATATTTCCTCGTAGTCTTCATGATTATGGGATGTGTTGGTTCTATAACCTACCTATCTACTCGGTAACATCTTTCACGCATCTAGCCAGTGATTTTCTAACTAGCTTCTCTATCAATATCAGCTCTAAAATCTCCTATGCATAACTCACATAACTTAAACAAGGATCTAACAAACATCTAGTTGACTATGTCTTACGATACAAACACAAATTAGCTAAGATTTCTAATGTGCTAATGCACTCTGAACTTCAAGATCTATTTTTCCAAATTCTATTACCACCCTCTTCAAGATAGTGTTATCTTTGAGACCTCTCCATCATTCAACAATTTGTGTCATACTCTTAAGCTACGAAAACAAAAAAAGTATCTATAGGCAAGATTAAGTATCGGGAACAGGCTTCATCTTACACTTCCAAAGTAAATCAACTTTCAAAACATCCCCCAAACCTACTCAAGCTAAGTTCACTGTCAACATTGTATCTAATACCAAATAACTTCATGGAAACTACCTAAGCATACATATACAAAATTGGCTATCGATCCACATCTTATATTACCACAACTTATTGAGAGTAATCATATTACGCTTCCTCCTCCACTAAAATTGGATCCATCTTGTCCAAAAGGTCATAATTATAATGAAAATGCTTGATGTGACTATCATCAATGTATTGGACATTCTACAAATTGGTGATTTAAAATTTGCAACCTTATTCAAGATCTTATCAATAATAATAAACTTGAGCTTCCAAAGCCTACAGCCTTTGTACCTGTCAATGACAATCATAAGATCAAAGTCTTTAACAATCCTCTCCCAAAACATGACAAACAAGTGGATGACACCTCCAGAAAAATCATACATACCATGCAGTTCCTCTACCTACATTAGGAGCTCTTGATTTCCTAGTTTCTCATACTGAGACATCCCTATCGCTCATTACTTTCTTCGATTATGATTATCACACTACATTCTCTTCAGATCACTTACACATTTGTGCTTGTATAGGATACACTCCTATCAATAACACTATACTTGATCCATCATGGTGCGTCAATGCATGTTCCATTTCACTCATTGTTATTATTGGCTATCCACTATCACAAATCTCATATCCAATTCCAAAATCACATGGAGTTGTCAAACTTTCGGTCACTATTATTTCTCTCACCATGCTTGTGCCTTTTATTGTGGCACCATTCCATTGAGGGGTATGACATATTCTTATGTCTCCAATGGCTCTACAAAAATCAAGATATCATCTCCATTGATGCTAAATCTCTAGATTTGCATAAATAAATTCAACAAAAATAAATCAAATTAACTCATGAAATGGAAAGTACAGAAAATATAGACAAAATGAAATTAGAATGGAGCAATTTATATTGAATATAAGAGGGAATTTTCTACAATTGCTTGCTCCTAAAATCATGGAGTCAAGTCTTATCATTTTATCCCCGTATCTTTCCTTTATTCCCTAGTCTTACTCCCAATCCAAAGATATTCTCACACATTCCTATCTCTATGAGTTGTGCATGACAACTAATTGTGCACACTCACATATTATTTAAATATTAAATAATACTAATATTCAAACCATATGTTCACACTATGAACACTAATTTCCTAACATCCATGACTCATTTATGTCTAAATTTCATTCATAACAAGTAGGTCATTTCTATCAATGGTGTTCCACCATCTACACCATGGTCGTAACCTCCTCTTGAGGTTTTTATTGCATTAGCTAAATAATTTATGTCCTCACACCCTCTTGAAACTAAAGAACAATATGCTCCTATCTCTCTTGTTCATGCTCGGCCCTACATGGTCTCATCGATTAGCTAGTTCGTCACTCAAGTCTAGTTCCACTACTCGCACCACTCCTTCACAATAATATACATCATCATCTCTATCTCCTACATATATGTGTCAATCACCTCCACATACGGTTACACATAGGTTTCCATCACCTTTGCATTTGGTTACACATAGTTTTCCATCACCTCCATGTTTGGATACACATAGGTTTCAACATCACCTTCGCATTTGGTTATGCATAGGTTTCCATCACCTCCAAATTATGCTCATCAGTTGCATGCATTTAGGTTTCATTCACCTACACATCACTTATCTCATATACCACCACTCTTAGAAGCATGGGTTGATCACATGACTTCGTATCCACAAGTATCGGGTGGATGACCCTCATATTTTACTTTCATTGAATAACACATTCATTATCACACACTTGGGGAGCACAACACTATTTATTTCTCCCCCTTCTAGTAGCGACACATATCTTATCTTTTCATCATTTCACATTCAATATCTCACATACAACATACACATCTTAATACATTAGTATCATCATTACCCAATGATACAATCTCATGTTATGGTTCACATTTGACTATTGAGCGCATATTTATACACATGAACGTCACACATTGCACATACTATATAACACTACGTATTCTCACACACTTGATCATATCACACATTTTAGACTTGGAAACATTTACAACACATATCTATAGCATTACTTAGTCACACTACACATTACACATCTCACACAACACACGTTATACACACACAACATCTTCCTCTCACATACTTCTATCACCCACTAGGTGCATTCACTCATACACATTCACACTACATCTTTCTTACATCCACTTCTAGGTGTTGCTGTCATTACCCTATGATGCACTTTAGTTCTATAGTTCATACTCGACTATTGCTGAGGGTTACATCTAAAATGAACCCTACCACACTCACTCAATCATACATTCTCTACATTATATGCTTTATCGATCATATCTTTCTAGTCGCACACATTCAAACCATTTCTTGATGATGCACTTTGGTTTTACAATTCATTCTTGACTATTGAGGGAGCATGTATAAATGATCCTCATCTCATGCATATACACATCCACTTGGGGGCACATGTTGCTCCTATCATTGACTCTGCATTCCATTCCATCTCATCCACAACATATTGCATATCTTGGTCACATTTACTCTTGCTTTCTTATGTTTACATGTACACTTTATTACACATGATAAATAGATATCTTGTATGTCATTATCTTTATCATACACAAATGTGCATTCACTTTCCTTTCTAGTTGTGATCACATATTCCACAGATCCACACATGTAACATGGATGGTTGATGCATTACATATTACCAATCCCACAACAACTCTGGGGGTATCCACTTTCATACACTACATGTTTTATTGTTTCATTTTTCATAACACTCTACTTTATCAGATTATACATACTTTAACATAATTTTTATCTTTCTAACATACTAACGGGTGCTTTCATGTGTAGCATTTTCTTTATATGTATATTTTCCACCATGGTTATCTATTACATTGCTTGATATTATCTTCCTTTACTTGTCATTATATGCCATCATTTTTGTGCTTTTCCCTTTGTCTTGTGTGCACACTTGTATGCTTGTTGGCCTCAATCATGGCCTTGATTGTCTTATAACATTGTGAGTGATGTCCCATGTTTGTAACTCATTTTTCATTGGTCTAAATTATCTTCTTACATGTCTTAGCTTACATTTTGTATTATTGTTTACTTAGCTTACATATTGTCTTTTACATGAGTTTTTGTATTTGTTTTTACTAATACTTGTTTCTATCCAATTTGTTTGGGTGTTCCTTGGTTTCCACCAAGCACATTCCCTCCCCCATGCAAGGCACAATTTTAGCACCGCAATTCGGTGCTCCTTTGGGCCACATACTCTTCAGCTGATGTCACATGCACCCCAAATGAAGGGGGAGTCATTTGGGTGAATCAAGTCGCCCCATATAGCAAATAACAGTTACAATTCAGCATAGCATAGTATTAATACAATAGAATAATCAGTCCCAAATAGGGCTCAAAATCAAACTTGGGTCCTTAACACATCACAAATGTTGGCGCCTAGACCAGGAC
Organism: Taxus chinensis; assembly: GCA_019776745.2. Lineage (NCBI taxonomy): Eukaryota > Viridiplantae > Streptophyta > Pinopsida > Cupressales > Taxaceae > Taxus > Taxus chinensis. Next base: position 389,369,193 of record CM034147.1, read on the forward strand.
ATTAGTGCTTGGGTGCCCCTAACCCTTCCTAGACACCTATGACCACGGGGGAGTTACATAACATTCTTAAGTGCAACACAGTCTACAATAATTCACACGACTCTTACAGGGTATATAGTCCTTAACACTCACCATACATATAACATTGGATCAGAATTGGTTGAACCGGATCAAAGTTTTACACACCATCTACAGTGGTGTTCTACATTTTGGGAAATAGTTAAATGTTGGATGATGACACAAGACTTTTCTCCCTACACTTCTTCCAAATTTTGGAGTGAGATAACCCGAAAAACTCAAAGCTGACATAACTAGTGTGAGATTGCCCAAAAAAATCATTCTTTTACATCATCATCAAGATCCTTTCTACACTCTTTTCCAATTACGAATCAGGTACACATGTTCCTTTTTGACATTTTGACATTTTACACTTTCTTACATATTTTTTTTACACATTTTACTCATATACATGCGTATTTGACTATTTGTTCATTCTTCTCTTTTGCAGGTTCGTCGTTATGGGAAGAAGTAATCAACATTATTCAACACCATCCTACATCAATAACATCAACCAAATCAACATCGACATCAACAAGAAGTGCAAAGACGACATCTACACATATGTTCCCGCCCTAGGGTCATCATCATGATCATCACGCTTTTGCACTTTCTCCTCTCTAGTTTTCGCGCTTCACTTTGTTTTATCACTTCATGCTTTTCCTTGTCTCTCTGCATGCTTTCGCCATCGATCTACATGGTTATCAAGTACACATCTATTATTTACTTTATGTTATTGAGAATTCACGCAACAACATAAAGTGGGGGAAAATGTAGACACAAAATCATACACTTTGGGTAATTATCTATCTAATTACATACTCTATTCATATGATTCCTAAGTATGAAAAGTACTAATTAACCCATGCCTTTGGCCATCTTTACTTTCTTTCTATTGTCACTTTCGGTCTTACACTTTTTCTAGCTTAATCTATCTTTTCACACCTCGACATTTATCATCTTGGACACCATCTCCCATCCAGGACGTTAGTGTCAGGTGCCCCATCCCCTTTGGGCGCCCTTGACCTCTTTGTACTTTGTTCACATCTTTTGGGTCCTTTCTAGCCATTTGAGCATATTATCTTTTTGGTAGTTGACCTTTTTGGGGTTAATTTTGAAATTAAAACAAGGGAATCATATAAATATAAATTTATGTTATCATAATAAGGGACCAAGAACTAAGTATTAGGTATCACCCCCTAAGGTTGCATCCAAAGGCTATTCAAGAGCATTAAAACATCCATTCTAGCATCCATTCAAGGGTAAGGGGCTGCATTATTATGCATACATTTCATAGGAGGGGAAGTTTATTCTATTCCATGCACACATATATTACATTTCTTTATATCTAGCTCTTTGCTCGCTATCAAGTGTGACATGCACAAGAGCCACCTAGGGCACAATTCTGCACACACACACACCTATAACTACATTGGGTCCAAAATGTAGTGCAAGGCTCACTCATAAGTTCACTAGTTTACAACTGAGGATAGTACAAACCATAATTTGCATTCTTTTCTTTTTAGGATTTGATGCGCTCTTGAGGGTTTTGCAGGTTGTTAATCAGATAGAGTAATGACACTAAGGAGAGGGCACACAAAAGATTCGCATGCCGAGAATAAGGCATATTTGAAGGTGTGGAAGGATAGAAAAGGAAACATGCGCCAGGACAAGTTGATTTGGGACTTAGCCATTTTTCATGGTTATAGGCTATTTTTGGAGATAGCGTGTAGAGCACACAACAGGATGGAGACTTCACATGACACGTAAATGTTATTTTGAGGATTAGCATCTAGTGAGTGACATGCATAAGATTGGGATAATAATAGGATTACTACTGCCAATTAACTATAGGAGATCTATTATTAGCACACTTACATGTGTGCATATTATTGTAAAGGCGCATGGCTATTTTCAACATGTGACCTATTTTGGGAAGTGTGTAAGTGGTGAAGGGAAAGTCCCCACCCCTATAAGTATGTATTAGTCTGTGTAGTTAGAGAGACACACACTGTGTATGAGCTATTATGGAGTTATGCTGTCCAGATAACTGATACACACATAAACTTATGATACTATTTATTGTAAGAAGCTTATGTATTTATTGTGTTTAATATAATGGAGTGTATTGGTATGGATAAAGGTGTTAAACATGACTATAAAAGGTTCTTGCATGGTTGATTTCATTATGATTATCATTTAATTCATGATTCTTTAAGATCTAGATCCGGAATATGCTCTATGGAATATTTATGGTTTTAGGGTTTTAGATGTATGTTTTATCTTCAACACATTAACTTTCCACACAAGCAACTCTAAAGAGGGTCTTGATACCTTTGCGCACTTTGGGTGAGTGCTCAACTCAAGCTGAGTGATGTGTCAGCATGCCTGGGTTATTTGTGGTGGATTTTAGGTTGCATCATTGATTCATTTGTTGGGACCTCTTTTTCATTTTTTTCAGGATGGTTCATGATAAATACATACTTGTTGACCCTTACAAAGTGTTAAGGAGTGGATAAAATATCTAGAAGAAGAGTACGCACTGAGGTTCAATGCACTGGATCTGAGTTTTGACACATGTGTGTGGGTGGAAAAGAATCATATATGACTATGTTTGTATGAGAGATTTTTTGCTATTTTCCTGATAGAAATTGTACGAGTGGGTGGTTGCTTATGTGTCTAAATAGAATTTGAGGTATCACACACTTGTCTGGATGCAAGAAGAATTTCAGGCCCTGTATGATGTTGATCTGATTTGGACACATGTGTTGTGGATACTTAGTTCCATGGTGTTTTGAATAGATATATTCTAGAGTACTCAATTTCCACTTATTCTTGCCCAGAGGTAGCTGAGTTCCAATTTTTATGGTATCCCAGGGGAACTTACTTGCAAGGAATTCCACTGGTGATCAAGATCTTGATGGTGACCCTAAACTTGGAAGAAAAATGATGGCTAGCTAAACCCCACCACATGCAGGGGTAGGAGAAGGTTTGGTGAAAGATGGCAGACCTAGCGGTAGAAAGGAAAAGAGAAGAAAGGTGAATTAAGTACAATGAGGTGCGCATGAAAGGGAGATAGAAAAAGTAACGGAATATTACAGAGCGGATGGCGTTGAGGAGAGAGATGGCTTGTGAAGGATTTGGAGCTCTCGTAGAAGGTGTGGAGTTAGAGCATCTATAACTCCCCTATTTGGGTAAGCATGATAAGGAACCCTCCTCGGCCTCACACAGGAGTGCGCCAACAAAGATGACCTGGACCATAGGTGCGTATATGAATCTACGTAACAACCTAGCCCTTGCGCTTGGTTTTCCAATATCTAGTACATCCAATAGTCAGCAAGCTAATTTGGGTAGTAGAGAAGTAGGGGTAAGTCACATAGCAAGTACATATATGGCAGGGTAGGCATCTTCATTATTGTTTGGAGGTACCTTTTCAGGTGCATCATCAACATAGAATTTGAGTGCATAGAATTTTGGACTCACTTCTAGGAGTAGTACCACCACACAGACTATAGGAGTTCAGTTCAGTACTACTATTGGGACACAGGGAAGTACATCTTCTGGTCCACTTCTAGCTACAGGTGGAGGATCAAGGGGTATAGGTGGCTCTAGTTCTATGGTGGATCTGGTGGTTCTGGAGGTAGAGGTAACACAAGAGGTTTTGGATCAGGTGGGCAGGGTCCACACCAACCCCAGAATATTTACATGGAGATGTCTCTCCATCTTCCAAAGTATAGGGGCATAGAGAATGATGTTGAACACAGTACACATGTGTGAGATACTATGGTGTGCACATAAAAGGGATCACAGCTTCTGAGCACAGGGAAATTCAATTTGCAACTACATTACAGGGATACATGCACATAGAGTTGGTATAGAAAGTTTGACCCAATCAAACTTGTGTAGATTATGCAGCATTAAAATATGATTTTCTTAAAGAGTTTTATATCCTTGAATTTAAGCATGAGAGTATAAGCACACTCAAGGATATTAAGCAGGGCACTACTAAGAGTTTCCAAGAGTATGATGCCCATTTCAAAACAATTTTTTCTAAGATTTCTTATGATATTCATGTAAGCCAGCATGCACAATGGTTTTTTGGAGAACTGATCACACCTTTTAGAAGGGTGTTGTCACATAAGACATACACTGATCTGCGTGAAACACTTGAGGAAACTTTACGTACTGAGGTAGTTTGAAGTATAGACACTAGAGTGATCACATTCTTGGAAGCACATATTGCAGCTATGGAAAAATCAGTTGGAGAAGTTATTGTGAATTCGGCACATGACATGTGCACTGGGATTTGGTGTACAAAATATGAAGTGGAAGGGCACACCAAGGATAGTTTTCCTCCATAGGTCAGTGTGTTCATTATTACTAGATTGTGAGATATGTCATCTGAACCATGATGCCATCCGCTTCCCATTATTACAATGCACATGATAAGGAAGAATGTATCTTGCTATTGTAAAAAAAATTATGGTCCACGACTCACGATATAGAAGACTACTAGGTTGATTGGTTAGATCCATGATGCTATAGATATTGGTGTACGACAGATATGAGTATCAGATAACTCTAAGGGTAAGGGTGAGCACAAGGATCAGGATCACAATCAAGTGATTTATGATCTAAATGAGGGGCACTATGAAGGAGGACATGGCAGAGGTCAAGGATACTGTGGTGGATTCAGGGGTCGAGGCCCTGGTGGTGGATGAGGTGAGTTTCCTCGCGAGAATGTGCTTTACATGTGGATCTCCTGACCACTACAGTGTGAATTTCCTCAGAATATTACTTGTTATTTTTGTGGGAAGAATCATAGCTACGAGGAATGCCTAGAATTATATGAGCATCTTAGCAAGAAACATAAACAAGAGAACAAAGGCACAAAGATGGTTAGGATACAACGCTATTGTGGAAAATCAGTGGATGCCAAAAGTTGGCACCCAGAACCTGAGGTATTACCTGTGAAGATTACTACACATGTTGAAACTGTGTGCACTAGAGAAGTGTTACAACAGAATCCTACCATCACTAAGGAGGATGTTTTTCATGCAAGGTATCTAGATCCTGTGCACTAGAAGGAGGTTTATCAAGAGACCATGGAGGTAATCAGAAATATTCAAGGGGAAATACAATGTTTAAAGGATAAATCACAGAAGATGGAACAAAAGAAGGCAGTAGAGATGATCCAGTCAGATATAGATGACTTGAAGGAGGTATGCAAAATGTTGCGCCAGGAAAATATCATTCCATTACTAGGGAGTTAGCTAAAGGGAAACACTCTGTGTGTGAATATTGAGAATGGACGTCAGATCCTACATGTAAATCTTCCCCCTCATAGCTTGATTACGACAAAAAGGAAATCACTATGAATGTTGTAGTGGATGGATGGCTCTTGAGTAATATATTGATTGACACAAGCGTGGAGGTAAATGTGCTTACTTTAGATGCATGGGTACAAATGGGGAGACCTCCATTGTAGCCATCTTCTAATGTATTATTTATGGATAATCAAACTAAGTCCACTCCTATCAGAGTTTTAAAAGATGCATCCATTACTATACAAGGGGCCAAGTTCACTAGGGATTTTGAGGTTTTAGCACTTACAAAAGTAGACAGTTTCCCAGCTCTGCTTGGGTGCCCTTGGTGTTACGTAAATAATGTTGATCTTCAGTTCAACAAAGGATATATAAGTTTTGAGAACAAGGAGGAAAGAGTTATTATTCCTTTAATGGATGGGAAATCTGCGCCTTATGTTGAGCCTTTGAGTGAAGAAGATCTTAATAGGATTTATGTACGTGTCATTCGGGACCTAGAAGTACTCAAGCCATCTGAGGAAGGAATCCTCTAGTGGGAAGATGCACAGTCTATTAGTGATACCACAAGTATTTCTTGTGATAATTGGGCTCATGGCACTTATGAGATGGTTGGGTGTAAAGTAAGGAGCGCATTTACATGGAAAATCAAACCTCGTTGCATTAGGAGGATAGGTAATAGCTTTGTACCTCGGTACACTAGAGAAGGAGACCCTACGATATTCCTGCATGCCATGGAGGAATAGTGGACAGACCAATTTGAAAGAAGAAATATGTTAGCATATACCCTACGTGGGACAGCAGCGCGCTGGTAGGTGGCTCACAGGGATAATCTTGTAGAATGGAATGAATTTAGGATTTCTCTAACAACTCGAGTTTTCTAGGAGCAATGCACCTACTCAAATCTGCACATATCATGGTAATCAACCTATTCAACACCACGTTCAGGAAGTGTGAGAGGTTCTAGACAGAGGGGCAGGAAGCTTTACCACCTTCTCTATGGGTGCAAAAACTTTATTCCACTTTACAAGGTTGCACACGTGCTTGGTATGTATATGCAGAGCTACATAGAGAGACTAGAAATTGGTAGGATTTGATTATAGGAATGGTCCAGAATTTTGACTACTTCTCTACTAACCCTCTAGTGGAAAAGGCATTAAGGGTTATAAAGTGCTTAACTATGGGAGATAGTGCAAAGGTGGAAGAGCTCATTTAGGAGTTATTTGGTGAGACAGACTCAGGGGCACACTTTGATAAAGAAGAAGAAACAGATGTCACGGTACTTAAGCATGCTTGCTTGGAGAAAGAAAAAGGAAAGATGGCCTACATAGTGGATGATGAGGAAGTAGAAAATCTGGATATAGATCATTCAGCAGGTATGCACGTGAGGTGTTAGACAAGTGCAGATAAAAACACTCATGCACCTATCATAAACCCATGAAGACAAAAAAAAAGTGAATATTGGTGCAGATGTTGAACCTAACGAGGTAATAATTGGGGATTATTGGTTTGACTTTGAAGTGGAAAAAACCATTAAGTTACTACATGATTTTCAAGAATTATTTCCTAGGGGCTACCATGAATTAAAAGGAGTGCATGAATCATTAGGAGAGATGAAGATTAAGCTTAAGGAAGGTGCACACCCGGTCAGGAAAATACCTTACAGAATGAACCCTAACCCAGGTGTAAAGGTTAAGGAAGAAATTGACAAGATGTTGAAATATGGCATCATCAATCCCCTAGAAGAATCAGAGTGGGTTAGTCCCATGGTTATCAGTATAAAGAAATATGGTCAGATTAGGATTTGTGTGGATTATAGAGAACTGAATGTTGCATGTGTGATTGATCCCTTTCCTACACCTTTCACAGAGGAGATATTAGAAGGTGTTGCAGGGCACAAAATCTATTCTTTTACAAATGGATTCTCTAGGTATCATCAGGTCAGGATTGCTCAAGAGGATCAAGAGAAAATAACTTTCACCACTGAATGGGGAATTTTTGCATATATTGTGATGCCCTTTGGTCTAAAAAATATGCCTATTGTATTTTTGCGCATAGTTGTTCAAGCACTAGGATTTTATTCACATTTTCTTACAGGTTTACTTAGATGATTAGATGGTGTATGGACTTGTTAAGGATCATTGTGACAATTTGTGCTTAATGTTTGAAATATGTAGACAATTAAGCATCTCTTTAAACATCAAGAAGTGTGTGTTTGCTACACCTTTTCGCACTTTGTTAGGGAACATCATCTGTAAGGAAGGTTTGTTAGTGGATATAGCTAAGGTTGAAGTTATTGTAGGCCTAGAAGAGCCTACTAGTCAGAGTGAGGTGCATGAATTATTGGGTCACACTAGGTATTAAAGAAAAATTATCAAGGGATATGTTAAGATTGTTGCACCCTTGAAAGAGTTACTAAAAGGAAAAGGGACATTTTATTGGGGAGAACCGCAGTAGCATGCATTTGAGGCATTAAAGGAAAGACTTAATACAACGCCTATTTTACGTTTTCCCTCATGAAACTAACTATTTCATGTACATGTGGATGCCTCTGGCACAGCCATTGACACGGTGTTAGCTTAGCCTAGAGAAGGTGTTATAGATCATCCAATCTGTTTTGTTAGTATAAATTTAACTCCTGCAGAGTATAATTATACAACTACTGAGCGCGAAGCCTTATCAATGATCTATGCATTACATAAATTCATACAATACCTACTAACAACACCATTTTTATTTTACACTGATCACATGGCATTGAAATACTTGGTAAACAAGCTAGTTTTATAGGGGCGCATATGTCGATGGGTGCTCTTGTTCCAAGAATTTGATTTCACAGTTGTGGTAAAACTAGGTAAAATTAATTCTAGCCCAGACCATTTATCAAGAATCCAGTCAGGGGAGGACATACAAACAATTGAAGATACAATGTCAGATGCATAGTTGTACAAGTTATAACACGTGCCTTCAAAATTGGAGGATATTGATATCTTTTTACATACAGGTATGGCACCAGAACGGATGAAATCCTTAGAGAAGAAACAACTTGCAATTCACGCGACATCTTTTATATTGATCAGTGGTGACCTATGCAAGTTAGGTTGAGATGAAGTATTACGCTGGTGTGTATTAGAGCATGAGTGCATGGATATCATGGAAGAGGCTCGTGGTGGTATTGTAGGTGGGAACTATGCAGGTGACGTGACTGCGCGTAAGATTCTACTCATTAGATTGTGGTGGGAGACCCTCTACAAAGATTGTGAAGCATATTGTAAGGCATGTGATCATTGTCAATGCGTTGGTAACCCTGGGCAAAGATATGACATGCCCTTAAGACCTATTCTTAATGCAGATCCATTTGAGAAATGTGATATAGACTTTATAGGTATTATTTCACCAGCCGCACGTAGAAATAGATCACGCTACATCATCACTTGCATAGATTATCTTACAAGGTGGGCAGAAGCAGCACCTACCAAGGATTGTACAGTAGCTACAACAGTCATGTTCTTATGGGAAAATGTTCTTACAAGGTATGGATGCCCGCTAAGCTTGACAAGTGATAGGGGTACACATTTTTTGAATGAGACAATCAGGATACTATTGGATGAATTTATGATTGCACACCATAAGACTACACCCTATCATCCTCAGGAAAATGGGACTGTTGAGGCCTTTAACAATATTTTGAGCCAGACATTGACAAAAAATCTATGATGTTGGAAGGAAATATTGGGATGATAAATTTTCTAATTCATGCTTTAGGCATATAGAACAACATATAAGAGGTTGAACAAGGCCACACCCTTTCAGTTGGTGTTTTGCACAGAAGCAGTTCTTCCTATGGAATTCATGTTACCTTCTTTATGTATTACGTGTGCTAGAGGTCTAGCCGATGAGCAAGCTTTAGAAGAAATAATTGATAAATTGATACAGTTGGATGAGAGGTGTGTCATAGCACGTTGGAGTCAAAAGCAGGAAAAGGCTAGACAGAAGACATGGCATGACAGGCACATCAAGGACAAAAATCTTGAGATTGGATAGATGGTACTTCTTTATGATTCTAAGTTTTTGCGCCATCCAGGAAAGCTTAAATTCAATTGGTTCGGACCGTATATTATCACTCATATACTTGAATCAAGTGTTTTTTAGTTAGATACACTTGATGGAATACGGTTACCCAGTTACTTCAATGGGAGTAGGCTGAAGCCCTACTATAAATAAGTCTTCTTGGTGTTTGTAATAAGGCAGTGTTGCCATTTAGAATAGGATTTCATTTTTGTATTTCCTTAATGTATTTCCTTCTTCATCGCTATGCTTTGTCAATTTAGTTTGGTGTTTTGTGTAATAAGTGCGTTTGCGCATTGGAAGCTAATTACCATTTGAAGTATTTTTATGTGTAGAGGACTACACATACCATTGGTGTGGGGTGGTTACTCACAACTGGGTACACATGAGAATGAAACTGTTACAGGTGCTAGTTAAGTATGGAAAGGAGTTGTTAGAAAGGAGATTGCTCTAAAAAGATGACCATAGATGGAGATAAATGAGGGAACAGTATAACATGAGGTAAGCAACAAGGCTAGTGGAGACTACCAAGGGAAGGCACAGTGGTGAGGTACTTGGGTGCATGGAATCACATTGAAGAGAATTCTATAGCCAGAAGGTAGGAAGGCATGCTAGAAGGTTATAGTTGGGGCACGAAGATGTACTGTGCAGAAATTGTAAAAATGGTAAATTAATGAGAGGATTGTTGATAGGTGAAGGAGCAATAAATGCACTAACTTTTTGAAAATCTATATAAGGACATGATGCGGGTTCATTTTTACCTTTGTGATCACAAGTATTTGAGCGAGCTAACTTTGATCGAGTTGATCGAATTGTGTTGAGGTGCAGAGCGTTGTGAAACCAAACATGGAAATTAGACTATTGCATGGAAGAAGCTTACGTCCCCATTGGTGAAGGGTTTGAGTGAAGTAAAAGCATTGAGAAGGAGCTAGGGCACGCAATTTCAAGATAGGGAATGTAGATTTGAGCTAGGGTTTGAGTTTTCTTGTTACAGACAACAAAAAGGTGGGATTTTTACGATGGCACCAAAGAAAGCACTTGCAGTAGGCATGAAAGGAAAGAAGAAGGTAGAAGATGAAGTTGAAATTGCTCCCAAGAGTAATTTTTCATAAATACAATACCCATAAGGATTAATAGTCAGAAAAGAGTGGGATTCCCACATCCGGAGATGTAAGATAAGTGACTACAACCACCGTACCTCTAAAAACAAGGGAGAGTTGGATGCATTATTGAATAAGAAGACCAACAAGTGCACGGTGGAGGATATGCCATTGTATGATGATGGTGGGGAGAAATTACTGAAGTAGGTAGGATTTTATCAGTTCATATGAGCTACCATATTTTAGAAAATATGAACCCTTATACAAATTTTTGATGAGTAAAGTCTGTGAGGACCTCTTTTATTTCACTAGAACGAAGGGTTAGGATCATAATAGCCCTGATTTCGACACTAAGAGGATTAAAGGGCATAGGGGTAGACCTTGTTAGTGATTTTACTTATAAAGGATTGACTCATAGAAATAAGAAAGGAGTTGGGGTATACTAAGGGTCTACATGCGGAATGTACATATTATTAAACTAAAGAAGTTTCCTATGGTGTAAATAGCCACACATCTACTAACCAAGTATGGATGACCAAGAGAGATGGTCGTAGGTAAACACCATGTGGCTTCACATTGTAAATAAAATGTCTAAGGGAGTACTATATAACCTAGTAGGCTATATTTCAGACACCATTGTTGAGGAAATGCACACACAGGAGAGAAGATACGTTTTGGTGCTATCCTCCTTTCTCTTGTGTTTGACCAAAGAACATAGAAATTGGAGTGCCTAATGGGCCAAAGAACAAGATATGGGAGTACCCCTTGAAACAAAAGTCCCTCCCTAAAAAGGTTTGAAAATTATTTATGTGAAGGATCAATGAGTGGGCCATTTAAGTAGAGGGTGGAGATGTGGTTTGACAACTTCACATGACATTTGAGTAGGAGCTGACACATTCCCAATGAGCTAACCTCAGTGGTGGGAAATGCAGTACTAGTTTGCGGTGTACCAACAATTTTGCATCACATAGTTTGCTAAGAGAGTATGGGATGTGGAGCCCATGGTGTGAACTTCCCTATGTCTTCACAATGTGCTAATTTCAGGCCTCAATTCACAAATTTACTTATGCATGCCGACTGAACTTTAACGTAGACAAGGTAGACTGTGACTACCACACTCTAAGGAAGACATATGTGTATCTAGGTCGGATTGCCTATATTGAGAGGCTCATCTCAGATGTTATAAGTATGAAGCCAGTAAGCTTGGCTATTGGGCATAGTGGAGAACGTGTCAGCTCTAAAGCCTACATTGACTATAGAGGTAGATGAGGAGGAAGAAGAAAATGAAGATAGTGTTGGCTTAGATCATAGAGGCTGGAGGCAGCCCATAGATATAGTGGAGACAGAGTGTGTGGATACTCCACTTCATGCGCAAGCAGAATATAAGGACTTGGATGCAGAATTAGTCCATGAAGAGCACCGCTTTAAGAGGGTATTAAGAAGAACAAGAACCTAAGGTGTGGGAACTCCAAATCCTGTAAGAGGATCACCATGACTCTCCCCTCAGAAAGAGGCAACTGAGAAGAAGAGGAGAAAGCTAAAATTGAATGAGCAGGTGGAGGAGTCTGCAGAGAGCACGCCTGGAACCCCAGTATAGCCAGAAGATATAGAGAATCCCAGAGATGAGTATATAAAGGATGAAGAGGAAGGTGTGAAAGAGGCAGAAGAACTAGAGCGTGAGTAGCCTCACACATATGACACTACTTAGGATGTCGAAGGGCCAACTCCAAACCTTGGCACTCAGGTTCCTAAGGGACGAAGAATAAGGAGAACAAGTGAAGAATACATTGTGTCAAGTATGGGCTATGTTGAGGACACAAGAAAAATCGTTCATTCCCGTTTTCAAAGAACAGTGGACCTTAAGGAGTTATATGGGTGGGAGATGATGGACCCAGACATGGCCACTATGTGTGTAAGGAAATAGTTATCCTAATCTATGCAAACTCACATGGACGAGCTAGATTTTGATGTATGTGAGGAGTCTTATGTGTCAAGAAGAGTGAAGAAGATACCTCAGATTAGGCACGTGACTATAAATCCCACTCTCATGTCTGATGAGAAGGTGAGAAATGCCTTGGTTAAGGTATCTACAGAGCTGGCATGGAGGAACATTGATAAGGCTACCACTATTTGAGTGCTACTTGAAGAGAATAAGGAAAAAACTACAAAAATAACACATCTAAAAGGAGAAGGATCTAGAGAAGAAAAATAATGAGGCCTTCACCAATGTGGAAGAAGAAATTAATGATTATGTCCTGAAAGCAAGACCGCATCTAGATTCTAAGGTACCTAAAAAAAATTCCTTCAGCTATGCATTATGTGTGCACATTAGTTGATTTGTTGCTTGAGGATGGATCAATTCAAATTCCAGTGCCGAAGGATCATGAACAAGAAGTAGAGAGAGCCAAGGCCTCCGTGTTTAGAAATATTTCATCTTACGAGGCATTACTAGAAACTTTACAAGATGAGATGAAGAAAGCATATCAAGCTTTGAACATATGTGTAGCTCTAGAAGCAATGATCGGGATCATGACTATAATATAAGATAATGAAGTTCTGAAGGCAATGAAGGATGAGACTTTAGGTTGTACAGAGAGATTGGAATTAGTAAAGCAAAAGTGTGAAGCCCTTGCGGTAGCACAAAACCCGCATAAGGAGAGGCAGGATGAGATTGGGAATCTCCTAACACAAAAGATGGATCTTCTAGAAGGAAGGATGTCTACTATGGCCAATGTTGTCCTAGTAGTGTAGAATGAAAAAGGAGAGATAACCCAAGACGAGTTGGAAGCTATTACCACAGACATTCCAAAGAAGACACGAACTGCACTGGATGACTAGTAAACATTGGAGGTTGAGATAAAAATAGAATATCCAGAGTTGATCCTCCCAGGTGAAGCAGAGGGTGCCGCATAATAGAAGTCCATTCTTTGAACAATAATTCTTTACATTCTTTCCATTCTTATTCTTTATTGTTTAGGATTGTAAAAAGAAAACCCCATTATCGAGACGGCAATGTAGTTAGTATGGGGTAATTGTTGGTTACTCAAACGTTCACCTGCATCTCGGATCTCTGAAAGGGCCGAGGTGTCTTAGACCACAATGGAACCATCCCCCAAGTTGTGGGACCTTACGAACTTGGTACGGATCTCCAGAGAATGTCAGTTCCTCTATCTATATCTACTGCTATTGCTACTCCTAGTGTTGAAAGGGGAAACTAAGCTAAGAATTCCAAGGGACCAGGGAAAGAAGGATAACATGAAGTAAACTAAACTAAAAGGTGATAGCACCAGAAAAGAGGGATGAACACTATCTATTCTAAGTAAGAATCACAGGGAATGTGTGAGAGGAGACTAGGCACAAGCAGCACAGCAAAACACACATTCACCAAATTGTCCTTATGGGACACAACCAAATATGGAACTGTGGGGGATCTGAAGTAGCACAACAATACACAATGCAAGAGAAAAGACAAGAAGAGGGAACACAAACATGCTAGGACAGAGAATAGTCACAAAATTATGCTTCCATTACTTCCAAAAATGCACAAAACTATTACAATGATAAGGAGGCCAATGTCCACATGTAAGAACCAAACATGGAGGTTTGCAACTCAAAGTATAGAAAATATGTAGTTCTTAGCAACATGCGTAAGGATCCAGTGTATCCAACATAATAAATGAGCCTCACTCTTGAATTTATATATGAATTCATAGAGGAAGAAGGTAAAAGGAGGGAAAACCTGAATTCGAAACACAACCACCAACAAGAAGCATTCAATGTCTGTAAATCCGCTTGGAAATCTATGAAATACGCCCCATGCCTATTTGACGCGTTAAAGACAAAAGAGGGTAGATCATACCAAATTGGGTGGTTGGAGCAATCAGATCTACTCATTAATGTTTAGAGATACGTTTTCTTGATTCTCACGTACCACATCCATCAAAATTTGAAATTTGAATTTATGGCACTGTTGCTGATGTTAGCAGCTTTCTAACAATTCCAGGTGCATGCTAGTCTGAGCTCTATAGCTAATGATATGGCTGTCAGAAGATGTCAGAGTTGTCAGCATATGCAAGACACCTGGCATGCTCTGATTGCCTAAGATTGTGGCCAAATATACAGCTATTTGTTGTTTCTGCCATGTGTTAATCATTCATTTGTTGCAAGGATTTGGCACCCTATTAGTGCCTGCTGACTAGTCATGCGCTGCACTTTTAAGCATGTCAAAAGATGATCTGGCACAGAAGGGTGAATGGAGAAAATAGAGGAAATCACAGAGGGAGTGCACGCAATGGGCACAGGGAGATGAATCAAGCTGGTGAGCACAGAACGTATGGTTAAGGCGCAACTATTACAAAGTAATGCATGCGGCGTGCTGGGTCAAATACTTAAGCATGTGGGGTGGAAAGAAACTGACTTGGAAGAAGGTGAATGTGTAGAAGGTGAGCGAGAGGGGAAGTGGAAGGAGGAAGGAAAGGGGCGCGCAGGTAAACTGCAACCTAAGAGAATGTGCCAAATGATTTTGAGCACACGCAATTCTTCAATAGATATCTTAGGGCCAGAATGTGTATGCAAGTTATCCTAAATCACTAGGGGATCTATTTGGATAATAGTAATGTTGAATAGATAGAGTATGACACTAAGGAGAGGGAACACAGAAGATTCATCCACATGAATAAGGCACATTTGAAGGGGTGGAAGGATAGAAAAGGAAATGCACATCAGGACAAGTTGATTTGGGACTTAGCCATTTTTCATGGTTTCAAGTTATTTTTGGAGATAGCGTGCAAAGCACACAACAAGATGGAGACTTGCACAACACGTAAATTCTATTCATAAGATGAGTGTCTACTAAGCATCATGCATGAGTTTGGGATAATAATAGGATTACTACTGCCAATTAACTATAAGAGATCTATTATTAGCGCACTTGCATATGTGCATATTATTGTAAAGACGAATGGCTATTTTCAGCATGCAACCTATTTTGGGAGGTACGTAAGCACTGAAGGGAAATTCCCCACCCCTATAAGTATGTATTAGTCTATGTAGTTAGAGAGAGACATTATGTAGGAGCTATTGTGGAGTTAAACTACTAGAACTAATACACACATAAACTTATGATACTATTTATTATAAGAAGCTTCTGTATTTACTATGTTTAATATAATGGAGTGTATTTGGTGGATAAAGGTGTTAAAAATGACTGTAATTGCTTCTTGCATGGTTTATTTCATTATGATTATCATTTAATTCATGATTATTTAAGATCTAGATCTGGAATATGCTTTGTGGAATGTTTATGGTTAGTTAGGGTTTTGGATGTATGTGTTATCTTCAACACATTGAATTCCTGCACAAGAAACTCTAAAGAGGGTCCTCGTACCTTTGTGTGCTTCGGGTGAGAATTTAGATCTATTCTGGATGAAGTGCCAATGCATGCCTAGGAATTTGAGTCGAAATAAAAGACTACATTTTTCTTCCATTTTCGAGACCTCTTTTCAAACTGTCTGCTAGGATGTTGCATGAAGATGGAGTATCGATTGACTTTGGAAAGCATTGAAATTTTGTTTGATGACGAACATGATCAGTTTTCCCAGAGATATGGTTTTGGACCTAAAATTAATGTGCTTAAGTGGATGGAAGAACATTTATATCATGAGCTTTATGAGAGGTTTTTTGAGCCTTTTCCCTATAGAACTGTATGAGTGGTTATCGGTGTATGCATCAAAGAAAAGCTAGGGATACATGCTAAGGGTTTAGATGCAGGAAGATTAGCAGACATTATTTGATGTAGATGAGGCTTGGTGTAGATCATTGGTGGGTTGTTTTAGTGCACATTTATACTTTGGAGTATACTATCTCTACGTATTCTTGTCTAGAAGTTGCTGAGTTTGAATTATCATGTGAGCCTAGAGGGCCTTACATACGTGCTATACCTTTGGAAATTAAAATATTGATGGTGTTACCGAGTTTGGAGAAATTACCGATGGCTAGCTAAACCCACCGCTGTGCATAGGGGCTAGAGCAGGTGTGGTGAAATATGGTGGACCTGGAGGTAGAAAGGTAGAGAGAGGAAAGGTGACTCAAGTATAATGAAGCGTAGGAGAGGGAGTTGATGAACTAGTGCGATATTGAGGAGTCTATGGAGTTGTAGAGGATGATGGATCATGAAGGATTTAGAGCTCACATGGAAGATGTGGAGCCAAAGAATCAATATCTCCCAACCTTAGGAAAGCATGATAGATAATCCCCTTCACCTTAAGATGAAAGTGTATTAGAGGAAGAAATATTGAGGACCACAGGCACACATATGATCCCACCTCATGACCTAGCCCTTGCACTTGGTTTTCCAGTTCCTAAAGTAATCATTGAGAAATATTTATATAGTGCTAATCACAGTAACTATGTGTGTAGATATAATAATTTCGTTTGTAATTATTATTGAGAGATGTATTCAAACAGACATTATACACCTATTGTTTTCAACAATATGATTATCATTATTATGTGTGGGTTACGATTGGAGGAATATTTTTAGGTGCTTCATCAGGACATTAGTGCTTGGTAGAGACATTGTAGTTGAGTTAGTTACCTATGGAATTACTAGGGAAACTTCAGCCTATATATCTAGGCTATTCCATTGTGTTAACACTATATTGGGACTTAAGGATAGTATTATCCACTGGTTCGATGCCTGTTTAGGAGGGTCTGGTGGATCTCCAGGAGGATTTGGTATCAGAGTGTGATTATTTTTGGTTCATGAAGGATGTGTAGTGAAATTTGTGTGGGGGCTGGTTCTGGATCTGTGGACAAGTTCCATACCCCCTGTGGATGTGAAATCAAGTTTTTTGAGAAAGATGTCCCTTCACTTACCAGTAATGGCACTAAGGGAATTGTAGGATGTAATAAAGCATGTGAAAAATCTGTGTAGATGATATGTACACATTTAAAGGAATGACCAAACCTTAGATATCAAAGGAATTTCGATCAGCATTGCTACTACTCTTCAAAGGTGCATGCATAGCTGGTACATTCAAGCATGTGCTACATTTAGACTCGGCAATAGATTATAATGCTTTGCATTCTTCATCTTGCGTAGATGAGTTCCATATTCTAGAATTTGAGTAGGGTGGATCGAAGCATGCTTAAGGATCCAAATTAATCAGGGCTTATTAGAGAGCTTGAAAAAAAAAATATAGGCACGCATTTTAAAAATTTGATCACCTCAAAATTGTCTTATGATATACATTCCCTCTCAACATGTACACAATGGTTTCTTGGTGGATTATTGACGTGCCTTTTAGAATCAGTACATGTCATAAGTTTTATAGATCCACTTGATGTCTTGAACATCATATGCGTACTGAGGAATTTTTAGTGAAAAGTGTTGGACACTCGGAGCTAAGTCCATTCTTAGAGGAAGAGATTGTAGATATCACTTTTTAGTTGGAGATAATCTCTGTTGACTAATTTAAGCTCATGAGACACACGGAAGATCATTATGGTGTACATACATTGTGAGGTTGAAAGATCACACGTAATCGATAACCTACTGCCTCGTTCGGCACAAGTCGGTGCAATGGCATGTTGTTGGATTTTGCAGATGGTTTCACTGTCGGACTTACAGTTCGATGCAAGTAGATGACCTCTCTTACAACACACGATGCTCACCGAAGAATGTGTCTATGGTATTGTAGGCACATTTGTAAAAGGTGCCATACATCATGAAACTCATTCAAGAGCTAGATTGAGGGTTGACTCATATTCCATGAAGCCCATTGAGATTGAGTGATGTGCCATTGGTGTGGCAAGATCTAAACCTCGAACATGGCCATAACAACGATAATGAAGGATGCAAAATAGTGGGGAGTTAAGCGTAGTGATACCAGTGAGCTTCATGGAGGATAAAATAATGCAGGTTACAATTCAGTGGTGGAGGAGGATTGATCCTCGATGGAACTTGTTATCTTGGTGGATTTCCCGAAATCACATTTTAGTGATGAGCCAGGGCTATCAAGAATGTGGTTTTCTTATGGTGTAGATCCAAGCAACACAATTTTGAAGAATGTCTTTTGAAACTTAGTATGCCAACACATTGAGAAATAATCTACAAGCTGGGATTCAAGTGGTTAGTTTGTCTTTATTAAGGTTGTATACATAGTTCAAGGTCAATGAATGTAACCTTATCACAGTAATTATTATGTAATTTACATAGATATCTTTTTAAGTTAACTTTTTTTACACACACTGAGGATAGAGACCCCTTAACCCTCTTTTACCTCTTGTGAAAGTTTCTATGAAGTATAAGTTTTTATGCGTTATTAACAAATGCCCATAAAAGTGTGCACACAAATACAATATTAAAGTAAAACGTTGTTCTAGATTTTTTTGCACATATCAAAGAAATTGTATAAATTTTGACCACAAGGATGAAAAATTATGATAATTTGTTCATCAACACACAAGACATTTAGAGCCTGAAGGACAGGAATAACATGTACCACAAGATGAGAAAAGAAATTGAAATCCCTAGCAAGGACGTAGATGACATCGATAGGAACCCGAACCTCTAATGGATTACATTAGAGAAATTCATCATCCCTTTGTTAACTAGCTTTTATGGTTGTGAGAAAAGGAGGCATTGGCTAGGTTTTAGTTCATTCTAAAGTAGACACTCACATCAACTTTGGCAATATGCCCCATATCAGTCTCTAATTGGTGACAAGGACATTACACTTAATGCAATCCATGATGGACTGTGCCTCAAATCCCCTTCAGTTTCCTATGATAGATACAATGCACACATGTTAATTTATTCCTCACATTGGACTATGCTGGACCTTATGATGGGAATGTTCCACCATGATGCAAACTTCTTTGAATGTGCTATATAAGGAAAAAATAAACAGGGCTATGTCAACATTGAAGCACTCATATCTATATTTTCTATTATAACATGAGGAGCCATAATGATACTACAATGGCAACATCATGAAGTAATGAGCTTGCTGAAGTAGACACAACTTTACATGTACTACAATTGTGGAAACCTTTGTGTTAAACCAATAAACCACCATTTTAAGGATTGCAAAGGTAACTTAATAGTGAAACATACATTCTCCTTTGTGGAACAAGGAATGAACACAATTCATTACCTCTATTACATTCAAATGGTCAAAGGTTTCAAAAACCATGTTGTTCATTTGTGATCATGATTTGAATTCATAATATGATACATAGCAGGTGCAATTTTTATACACAAATACTAGGTTCTTGTCCCCATATTCGCACTAAAGGGCATGTTTATGTTAGGAAATGATTGCATCATAGTTCATTGACACAATATTTACTGCTTGAGGAATCATGAGGGAACATTGTATACTTTATTAAAGATTATTAAGGTTAGAGATATTAATCCCCTTCATTATTTTCAATCAATATGGTTAGGTGCATATGGGGTAAAATTTACGTGAGTATTCTCTTCTCACAACATAATGAAGGATTGAAATCCTGATGTATTTTGTAGTGCCATGGAATTTAGTATTCCAAAGGATCTCCTAGAAGAAACATGCTGGTCTAGCCTATACATTAGAATATTGCATTGGTGTGAAACATATTGAGGCAAATTGATTATTGTTTTGCATGAAGTAGGATCTCATTGTTCTACTAGGTTCCTAAGGAGCAATGCAATTCTTCACTTCTATTATAAATGTCAAACACCCTTGCCTCGCATCATCCTCAATTGTGAGATGTCTTTAAGGAAGTAACATCAGGCCTTACCACCTTCACATCTAAAAGTTCATCAGTTTACTCATATGCTGGCTTAAGTGGCTTCACATTTGCATTGGTAAATGATTCACATGAGGTGCTAACTAAGAGAAAATAGATTCTATTACAACACAAACCATACCTAGGGGAAAAGAGATGACTTCATGTATGATTCATACTATAGTCATTTTCAGATTATTTTTCTATAGCCTCTAGTGTACAATGAATGACAATCTCATACTTATGCTCTTCACCTTAAGTGTAGTCATTATTTTACACTCAAAACTTCTTTCTAACTCCAAGTGTGTCAACCTATCATCTAACATACGTTGGGCACTCACCCGAGGCGCATGGGTGCTGAGCCCCTCCTTTATGTGAGCTTTGCAAGAGAGTTATGCCATTAATGGAGGATTATTTGCAGAAACAGAAGTACATTCATCTACTTTAAAAGGCAGAAGATATAACTAACAAATCTACACATTAATGCATCACAAAAGCTAAATAACATTGTAAGAAGTACAAGAAACTATATATGAGTCATGATAGGTCATATAACATGAGGGTTTGCACCCATAAGTAAGTTGTATACAGAATAGATCCATGTATATTGATTTAACAGAGTTCTGGTAGCCATATTACATTCAAAAGGGTCATCTCAGACCATATACATCAAATGACAGAGACTCAACTCCTGTAAACCTATATGATCAGAGATCCTAACTATGCTTTTTCCCATTATATCCCTTGTTACAGATCCCAGTACCCATACATATGCTTAATGGTATCCCTTACAACCCTCTAGCACTAAGTACTCTAAACCCTAGCACCATGAACTCCAAACCCTTAGCATTTCCTAACATTTCTGCAGCACTTTGTTACTCTCCTTCTCTTTCTCTACTTTCTCTATGCATTCTCTTTACATTCCCTATGTGCCTGTCTATGTCTCTGCTCCTGTCCCAAGCACCTCTTTAAATAGGATCATCGACCACCACCATGAATTCTCTCCTGAGATGATCACATGCCAAGTGTCGATGTGGTCCTCCATTGGTGAATGCTTATCCTCTTTACAAACCTTCCACTAACTGTAATGATGCCTCTGGGAATATTCCCTATGTGGAATATCCTTTTCTTGACCTCTAAGGTTCCAGGATGGCACCTTATCCACTCATCACACCTAGTCGGGTCCTCACATTTTTCCTCAAGTGACTCCATGATGCCAAATATGGCTAAGTCCTTTAAACCCTTGTTCTGCCTCCCCTGTGTGCCCTGGTTTCACTTAAACCCTTCTTAAACCCATTTTTCCTATGTGATTTTCCTTGAGCTCTCTTCTATCTACTGATCATGTGCATGCACCTCTTGGTACTTAGCCAATATTTTAGGGTCCAACATCACCCCACACTATGCATGTTCTCCATCCTTGGAAACATTATGCTTCCTCAAAGAATAAAGAATAGAGGTATTAAAACAATCAAAGAATGGAAGGATGAAAGAAATGGAAGAATAGAAGAATGTGCTACTGCTGCATGAGGAGTGGGAAACTCCTTCTTCACGGATGCCTCAATCTTCTCCCATGCGTCTACTTCTCCCTACACCTGCTGAAGTAGGTCACCCACTAATGCACTTACTTCATCAAAACTAAGTTCCTCACTCTTAGCTTTCAGTGTATCAACAATGCTTTCTAGCTGCTTGCTAAGATCACCTAGCGCATCCATCTTGCGAGTGACTTGGGGGTACAGTTCCTTTAGCTTATTCTTAATCAAACCCCACAAGGTTTCGATTGCTTCCAATTTATTCTCAACTTCAGCTAGGATCTTGTCGTGCACTCCGCCCTATTTCCTTTGTGCTTTTCCTTAAATTCTTTTAGATCTACCTCATGTGTAGCAACCAATATGTTTGCTACCCTATCCCTATTGGCACAATTGTCATACATGGCTTTAGCCATTTATGTGGCGGTCTTTACTGCGGCAAGGAGATCAGAGTACTAAGTCACTACTTCCCCAATATTCATCTTTTCCTCCTCCTTCTGGTGTGCCATCACCTCCTCTACTGACTCTAATGTGAGTGGTCGCCTTTCCATGGTGAGGATGTGGGTCAAGTCTTCCAAGCATTGCATGGTTGACTCATATTTCTGCTCAGGTGGGGCCAGGTCTGGGTGCTTCAAGATTATGGCATCTGAAATGGCCTCTATCTTCTTATGGATTTTTCACACCTTTACCGTTTCATCCCTCATCTCATGCCTTAACTGTGCACTGATCAATTCCTTCTATTTTATCTCTTTGTCCCACTCAATGATATCTCTTCATTCTTTTTCTCAAGCTCTTCCTCCAAGAACCTTATTCTATCATTTCTGCCGAAGAGTCTTGCTTTTACCTCTACCGATACTTTGTTGATCGCGTTGAAAACTTTCTCATCAGACAGTTGTTGGGAATTCACCAGAGGGTTTACTCCCTTGGCATCTGGTATCTTCATCAATGCATCTTGATTTACCTCAAATTTGGGTTCATCAACCGTGGGACTCAAAATCCCAAGATAGCATTTTCCTTGTGTGCATGGGTATGCACCCTCTTCAAAAGAAGACCAAGAAAGGAGTTGGTTTGTGGGAATGGTACTTTGGAAATGCACATGCAAGTACCTTTTGGATCATTAATGTAAGTCATTTCTTGTTCATGTGCACCGCTACTATGCCCTTTCCACCTGTGTGCGCTGCCTTTGGGAAGCTTATTGCTAAGATGGGGTCTCCACCCATGCTTCCATACTCCTTTCCCACACTCATGCTTTCCTTTGTTTCCTTCAGTAATTCCTCATCGCTTCACTCAACTTTGTGCTCCACAAACTATTGGATGATTCCTACTACTTCCCTATCTATGGTATTATCCATCTACTCCTTGGTCGGGGTTGGGGTCTTCTGATCCTTCATGTTTACTTCCTCTCTCTCCCCTTTTTCATGAGTGCCTCCTTCATTCTCATCCTTATCTTCATTTCCTTCTTCCTCTGACTCATGTACATCATACACAGGATGATTCTGAGCCTTGTCATACTCTTAATCATCTTCATTTCCCTTTTCAGCCTCCATGCTTTCTGTTTCACCTGAGTCTGACCCTTTTTTCACCCTCTGCTTCTTCCTTACTAGTGATTCCAGCTTAGGGGACTTCTCTTTTTCTTCTTTCTCGGGTGACTCTTCCCTTACTGAAGAACTCTTCCTTCTTCACTCTTCCTTCTGTGAATCCTTCCTTCTGTGGTGACTCTTTGCTCATGGGAGACTTCTTCCAGTGGATGTAAGTATTGGTGTGCGTGCCTGACTCCTATACTCCTATTGTCTGCATTGTCTACGCACTCGGTGCCTTTTTCTCAGGAGTTTCTCCTTTGTCTCTTTTTCTTAATGAAGTTTTCTTCCACACGATGGGATCTTAAGGAATGGAGACATAATCTTCAAAATAAGTGCCCTTTTCATACTTAGGCCTTATGCAAAAATACACCCTCATTTTTATCCTCTCTACAACATGTAATGTTACTTGTTTTAACATGTGCATGTCATGGGAGACATACTTCTCCACATAGTGTGCTTCTTGGGGTATATTAGTTTCCTATGCACAGCTCATGGTAGTCTTGATCCACTACACTCAGATCAAATATGAGTTTCTTCACCTCTTTGAAATGATTGACCCCGGCCTGGAAGTACTGCGTTGTGAAGGAGAAAGGAAATTTACACCAAGGACTCTTGGTGCCATCTACCAAAGTAAATCTGACAATGCAAAAATGTTGGTTTATGGAAAAATAAAATTCTCCTTGCACTAGTGAAGGCAACTGTTCAGGTATTCTCCATTCATCCCCAAATGCATTGCACATCCGCTTATACCACTTTTTCAAGTGCGCCTTATGAGTGGTCGTCATGGTGTCATAGGTATATTGTTCAAACCTCTTGGAAGGGGAGGGGTTCTCATCTAGGTATTCCCAAACAAACTTATCTAGCCCATCGAGCACTCAAATCTCTGAAAAAGACAATGGTGAAGAGGACATTACCAAACATGATCATCTCTTTGTTACACATGGCATCTATGATCTCCTCTACAATGAAAGCTGAGAGGTTATAGATGGTTCCCTCTGAGATCTTGTGGCACACATTCAACCAGGCCTTGTTGATCTGTGTCCATCTCTCTTGCCCATTCAGCTTTGTAACCAAGCACATGGCCATCCTCATCACCAGGTCAGTAATTACAGAAATGTCAAAGTAGCGCGAACCCTTCTTGTAGTCATAAGCCTCAACGGTCTTCTTAATGGCTTCCTTTTCTTCCAAGTCATCATCCAATGAATCTCCTTCATAGATAAGGCCGGTGAACTTAGAAATTAGCTTGGGGGTTATGCATATCCTCCGACTAGTGAAATATAAGTGGTCTTCATACACGCATGACATCAACCATTGGTATAGTCGCTCAGGCTTTCCAAAATAGGGAAACTTGTAGAGTTGCAAGAACCCAACCTTCTCCTTTTTTACCTTTACCATGTCGTCATAGATGGGCACTCCATCTGGTGTCCTCTTCTCTATAGGGTGAACCAGTTCTAGTGTCATTTCATTCTCTATGGTGCATGTTCAATGGTTGTAATCACTGACGGCCATCTTCCTGATGTGATACACCCATTTTTTACCAAGCAATATGTTCATCTGGGTACTACATTTCTGCATACCATTCTTCATTGAAACTGGTAGAGACAACTTGTTTTCCCCTTGCCCTTTCCCTTCTTCGGTGAAACATTTTCTACTTTCCTTGGTGTCATTCCTTCGTCGGGTCCTTAAAACTTCTTCCTCTCTCCTAGTCCTGGCTCTGCTCAAATTTTTGGCTCCACTCCTTTGTGAAAATTCCTTCAAACCCCGTGCCCTAGCTATGCAACCCTAACCTGGAAAACCCTTTTTCCACAAGATGGTAACACCCACAGGATTCTTCCACACAACCTTCTCCACTTATGCATGTGTACTTCTTTCCACTCTGGTTTTCTGATCAAACTAGCTATGCACACAAATCTTCACAACTCTTCTCAAACTTTCTTCACAAGGATGCCCTAGTTTGTGAGAGCTCTTTGATAACTTAAAACGCAAGGTAGAAAATAATGCACCCCCAATCTTCTATTTATAACTTTTTCTTTTCTCTGTAATAAATGCCATGCCACCTACCAACGTACTTTTTCAATAAAGGTAGTTTTTTTCCAATGCCAACCTCCAATGCTTTTTCTCTACACTCAATCCTACGCAAACACTGCTATAACCTTCTGGCATGCAGCTTCCTCGACCATAGAGTACTTCATGCTTTCTCGCATGCCGAAGTCAATTCTTCTTCTATGTCTTAGACCAAGTTATTTCCACTACCTATATCATGTTGCTTGTGCACTTTTACCCTTGTAAGTGGTTTCTCAAATCCTTTTGACACTAATCTTCCCTTATGTTCACCTTTTACACGTGCAATCTTCCAATCCATGTGTTCTTGATTTTTCAACCAGGGCCATCCACAACCATAGCTTCTAGTACTTATCACATCACTCCACCCCACACAAAAATTAATGCATGGTCCTCTATGGATAGAATTTTTTTGAAAATAATAAGTGGCTACCAACGCATAAACATGCACAACACAAAGCAATGAGAAAGAGAAACACAAAGAAAGGAAACTGCAACAAAGCAAAACCTAGGCTAACTGGCAATACTGCCTTATTTACAAACACAAAGAAGACTTATTTATAGTAGGGCTTCAGCCTACTCCCATTGAAATGGCCTGGTAACCATGTTCCATCTAGTGCTTGTAACTGGAAAGTGCCTGAATCAAGTATATAGGATACAATGTACAGACACATCCAATGGACTTTGGATTTCCCAGGATGGTGTTGAAACTTGGAATCATATAATAGAGCCATCTTTCCAACCTCAAACTGTTTGTTCTTTATGTGTCTATCATGTCATGCCTTCTGTCTAGATTTTCATGTTTTCTGACTCCAGTGAGCAATAGCCCGCCTCTCATCTAACTGCATTAACTTATCAATCCTCTCCTCAAGCACTTGTTTATCATCTAATCCTCCTGTGCATGCTATACACAATGATGGTAACATGAATTCAATAGGTAACACTGCTTCCATGCCAAACACCAATTGAAAAGGTGTGGCCTTGTTTAGTCTCTTATAATTAGTCCGATATGACAATAACACAACAAAAACTTTATCATCCCAATCCTTTGTTCCCACATCACAAATTTTGGTTAATGTGTGATTCAAAATTTTGTTAAACGCCTCAACAGTCCCATTAGCTTGTGGGTTATAAGGGGTAGTCTTGTGTTGGTCTACCATGAATTCTGCCAAAAAGATCCTAATTATCTCATTACACAAATGAGTACTCCTATCACTTGTTAAGCTAAGAAGGCATCCATATCTATTGATTATATTTTCCCACAAGAACCTAGGTGTTGTTACCATTGTGTAATCCCTTGTAGGTGCCACTTCTACCCACCTTGTAAGGTAATCTTTGCATGTAATGATATAACGCAAACTTTTCCTTCACACGGCTAGGGAAATAAAGCCTATGAAGTCAATTGCCCACTTATCGAATGGTTCTGCACTGGCAATTGGTCTTAATGGAATTTCATCTCTTTTCCCTACTTTACCAAGGATCTAGAAGTGGTCACATGCCTTGTAATACTGGATACAATCTTTGTTGACCATTTCCCACCAAAATCTTGCTATAAGGATCTTGTGCATAGTTGCATTCCCTACATAGTGTCCTCCTACAATTCCATCATGTGTTTCCTCTATGATTGCAATGTGCTCATGCTCTAACATGCACTGGTGCAAAACCTCATTATGGCCTAGCTTGTATAAGTCTCCACTAATTAACATGTAGGGCTTGACATGTATGGATAATTGCTTCCTTTCCAAAGTCTTCATTCCCTCCAGTGCCACACTTGTTTTGAGAAACACAACAATATCTTCCAAGTCAGAGGGTGCACGCCACAATCTAAACATTTACACATCTGGCATTGTATCCTCAATGCTCTGTGCATCCTCCCCTGAGTCAATCCTTGATAAATGGTCAGGTCCCAAATTACTCTTACCCAGTTTCACAACAACCATAAACTCAAACTCTTGAAACAACAGGACCCACTTGCATATGCGCCCTTGTAAAACGAGATTGTTTACCAAGTACTTCAATGTCATGTGGTCTGTGTAGAATATAAAGGGTGTTTCTAATAGATACTACCTGAATTTGTGTAGTGCATAGATCATTGACAATGCCTCGCGCTCAATAGTAGTATAGATCCATTCTGTTGGGGTTAGCTTCCTACTAGCAAAGCATAAGGGGTGGTCAACAATTCCCTCTCCAAGTTGTGCTAAGATTTCTCCAATTTCCATCCTTAAAGCATCAACATGAACATGGAATGGCTTATCCCAAGAAGGAAATCATAATATGGGTGCAGTGATAAGCCTATTCTTCAATGTATCAAACGCATCTGTTGAACCTCTCCCCAGTGAAATATACTTTTGTGTTTTAGCAACTTTTCTAATGGCGCATTGATCTTAGCATACCCCTTAATAAATTTTTGGTAATACCCCGTATGCCCAAGGAATCTACGCACCACGCTCTGGTTGGTAGGTTCCCCCAATCCCACAATAATGACAACTTTGGCAGGATCCACCAGCAAGCCTTCCTTACATATGATATGCCCCAACAGGGTTCCAAATGGAGTAGCAAAAATATAATTCTTAATGTTGTGGGATATCCTCAACTGTCAACATCTTCCAAACATCAGCCTCAAATTGTCACAATGGTCCCTCACTAATCCATATATCGTCCAATCATCCATGTAGACTTATAGAAACTTGTGAATGAAGTCCTGAAATGCCTAAACCATAATGTGCGAAAACACAGCGGGCACGTTCTTCAGTCTAACAGGCATGCCCGTGTAGGCAAAACTTCCCCATTTAGTGGCGAAAGTTGTCTTTTCTTGGCCCTCCTTTACAATTATAACCTAATGATATCCTGAGAATCCATCTGTGAAAGAATAGATTTCATGCCCATCTACTCCCTCCAGGATCTCCTTAGTGAAAGGGGGTTGGAAAAGGGTCAATAACACATACCGCATTCAGATCCCTATAATCAACACAAATATTTATCCTCCCATCCTTCTTAATGTTAATGACCATTGGACTTATCCATTCTAATTCTTCAAAAATCTTAATGATGCCTGAAGTGATCATCTTATCAATCTCTTCCTTAACCCTGATGCGCAAATTCAGATTCATCTGGTAAGGTCTCCTCTGAATTAGGTGTGCACCTTCCTTTAACTTGATCTTCATTTCTCCCAAAGAGTGGTGAACTCCTTTAATCTCATGGTACCTATGCGGAAATAAATCTTGAAATTTTAAAAATAGATTGATGATCTTTGAAACCTCCTATTTTGTCCAGTAATCTCCAATAATAGTCTCCTTAGGTTCTGCCTCCGAACCAATGTTAACCTTCTTGGTTTTCAGGGGTTCATGGTAGGCACATGCTTGCTCATCAGCACTATCCATAACCTCACATGTACCCATAGTATGGTTAACATCCAATTTTTCCACCTCTTCACCATCAATCACATAGACCAACTTTCCTTTCTCATTTTCCATGCATGGGCACTTAAGTTGTATCTCCTCTTATTCTTACTCATCAAAGCGCACTTCTAAGCCAGGTTCACCTAATAATTCCAGTATTTTATCCTTCATCATGGCATTATCTCCCATAGTTAGGCACCTGAAAACCTGTAACACCTCATCCACCAATGGCTTAGTACTCTGATATTCGAAATCTTGAAGGAGATCAGTCATCAACTCCTGCCAGTTTCCTATCTAACGATGCATCTCTGAGTGAATGTACCATGCACGCACAACCTTGTAAGGTGGAGTAAAGCTTATGCACCCATAAAGAAGGCGGCAAGGCTTCCACACCTTCCATCCAGGCCTTCTCACATGCTTGGACGTGAAACGAGGCAGGTTCCTTCCCATGATAATCTTGTATGATAGTAGGTGCATTGATCTAGAAAAACCTAAAAGAGAATGTGATTCTCACTTCACACCACTCTAGAAGGTTATCATGATGGGTCACCCACCAATGTGTTGTGGTCCCAAGCAAGGTATAGCTAAGCATCCTTCTCCTTTTGATCTCACATCTCCACTGGGTCTCCATTTCTCACAGGAAAACATCAAGGTCGGCTCCCCTAGAATAACTTGGCAACTTCTTTCCTCCTAGGTGCTTGACTAAGTGTGCCTTTGTTACTCTCATCAATAATCCTCTTAACTACCTTTTGAATAACTCATATGTCCTGTGTGCCCAATTGTTACATGCCGCACTAGTTGTATCACTTAAAGATTGAGTGTCTTTCCACTGAATAACACATTCTTTTGTTGGTTGCACAACCTCAGCATCCCAAATAGTGCACGCATAAATTTAGTCTAGGTATTCTTCTCCTAAAGGCTCAGTATAGGGTGTTGACTTCCCATCCATCAAAGGAATGATAACATGTTCCTCTTTGTTCTCAAAACTTATATACCCCTTATTGAAACATAAGTCAACATTGTTCTTATAGCACCAAGGGCACCCAAGTAACGCTGGAAAGTTGTCTACCTCAGCAAGCGCTAAGACTTCAAAGTCTCCAGTGAATTTCACTCCTTGGATAGTGATAGCAACATCCTTTAAAACACCAATGGGCATTGCCTTTGTCTTATTAGCCATATACAACACATTTGAAGATGGTTGTAATGGGGGCCTTCCCATTTGATTCCATGCGTCTAGGGTGAGAACATTAACTTCCACACCCATGTCAATCAAAATATTACTTAGGAGCCATCCATCAACAACTACATTCAAGGTAATCTCCTTATCATAGTCAAGGTTGTGGGGAGGAAGGTTAGCATGCAAAACCTTCCTCTCGTGCTCTCCTCCAGTGCTTGGTATTTTATACCTCAACCATTTTCCTAATAGAGGAATGAAATTTTCTTGGAGCATCATCTTGCACCTCTCTGACATTATCTGTATCTGACTAAGGGACCTCGGCATTTTTCTTCTAATGCAACTTCCTGGATTGCTCTTTTAGACACTAAATTTCCCCTTGAAGACTTTTGATTACATCCATGGTCTCTTGATAGACTTCCTTCTGATGGGTAGGGTCCGGATACTTCCCATATACCACCTCTTCTCTTGTAATCAGTGGTCTCTGCTTTGGTATTTCCCTGGCATGTGCAACCTCAACTCGCATCGTCACCAATACAGGTTCTAACTCTGACTCATATGCCACCCTTGGCATCCACTATGAGTCTACTTTCTTCATGCTTACCATCCCAGTGCCCTTGTCTTTCTGTTATTGTTGGCTCATGTGTTCAAATAATTCTGGGCACTCCTCATACTTATGCTTTTTCCCACACCAAGAGCATTGTAGTAGGTTAGGACATTCATGCTTGTAATGCTCTGTGGACCCACAGTTATAACAAGTTCTACGATGGAATTCACCTCTTCCACCTTTGAATCGCCATGGCCTCTAAATCCTCCGTGAAATCATCTTCCATGAGCTCCTTCATTCACATGTCCTTCATAGTGACGACCATCATCCTTGGAATTGTTTACAATGCTGGTCTAACACACACCAATATCAATGGCATCATGTATCTGGTCAATCAATCTACAATCCTTGGTGTCATGAGTAGTAGAGGTGAAAATATTGCAATAGCAAGACACATTCTTACGGATCACACACTGCAGTAGTGGACACCTACTTGCATCATGATCTCCATGGAAAATCTCACAGTCTACCATCATGGCACGTACTGATCTCTGAGGACAACTGTCCTTCGTATGCCCCTCTACCTCACAATTTGTATACCATAGGCCACCTTGAGTCTCATGTGTTGAGTTTTAAGATAGCTTCTCTAGTTATTTTGTCATGGAAAAAATTTGAGCTTCAAGAAAAGAACTAACACCAGTATCCATGCTTCCCACAACCTCAGTGCATAGGGTGGCCTCCAAGGCTTCGCGTGGGTCTATGAAAGTTTTATGTGACAGCGCTCTCCTGAAGGGCATTATTAATCCTCCAAAAAACCATTGAGCATGCTGAGAAGGATGAATATCATAAGACAGTTTTGACAAGAGAGTCTTAAAGTGCACATCATACTCCCGTACACTCTCTGTCATACCTTGTTGAATCTCCTTCAGCATGCTAATGCTCTTCTATTCAAACTCAGGAATATGGAATTCGGCCAAGAAGGCATTACATAGTGCGGTATAATCTACTACTATCTTATGAGGGTCATACTTCTGGTACCAACCATGTGCGTGCCCTTATAACATCATTGCAAATTGACTTGCCTTCCATTCCGGGGTAGTGATCCCCTTCACGTGCCATAACAACTCACATTTTTGTACATGCTCTGCAGCATCCTCAACACCTTTGTAATCTGAAAGATGCAAAGACATCTCAAAGAACACTTGCTGAGGTGGTGGAGGCCCTTGTCCACCTGATCCAGAACCTACATTCCCCTCAGTGTTGCCTCCACCACCATATCTACTAGTGCATGTTCCTCCTGACCCACCAGATCCTCCAAATACGCCAGGTCCACTAGGTCAGCTAGTTCCTACTCCACTTGTCCCACCAGATCCACCTCTTGTAGCTGGTAAAGGTCCTGAAGTGGTCGCGCCTTGTGTCCCCACTATCGCGTTGAACTGTGTGCCAATAGTCTGTGATATTGCACCACTACCAGATGTGTGTCCCGTGTCGCTTCCAGACAAGATACCCAAGCTTTGTGTATTTTTACTTTGTCCAAATATTGTACCAGATAATATACCTCCAAACACAAGAAATGATTGTGTAGCCATGGATGTACCAAATGAAAAATTATACCTCCTAGGTGTTGATCAGTTACTTCCACCAATACCAACTAGGTTAGTAATACTTATCTCTAGATTTGGAAAACTAAGCGTCAAGGGTTGGTCACCAGGTGGATTTAGATGCATGCCAATGGCTCTTCTCCTTTCTTCATATGATGAGCTCTCTCCAGAAGCTGAGGGGGTTTCTCTTCTGCGCTTGCCAAGATGGGGTAGCACAGAATGCTCAAGTTCCACGTCCTCCACGTGAACCTCAAATCCTTCTCGTAACATCTACCTCCATAAATCCATCACTCCTGCAGCTTCAAGTTGTCTTGCCAACTCCCTCTCTTGAGCTTCATTATACTTGAGTTTCCTCTCCTCTCTCTCCATTTCTGCTACAAGGTCTGCCATCCTTCTACCATGTCATCTTTCGCGCCTTGCACCTAGTAGGAATTTGGCCAGTCATGGGAAAGGCTTCAAAACTTAAAGTAATGACCAAGATCTTGATAGCCAGTGGAATAACATGCAAGAAATATCCTCTATGCTCCCTCAAGAACTCAAACTCAACAATCTTTAGGCAAAGAATAGGTAGAAATAGTGTATTCCAAGGTATAACTAGTCAACACTCTACTCCACCAGTGATCAACAACACGGGTCCATGTTAGATCAACATCATGCAACCGCTGATATTCCTCTTGGGTCCAAACACGAGGTCTATAGTACCAACTCATCCTTGATGCATATGCTGATAGCCATTCATACAACTCTATTGGGAAACAACAAAAGAATGTCTCATAGAGTTTGTGATACAGGTTCTCCTCCACCCATTTTCATGCATCAAACTCAGATCCAGTATTGAACCTCTGAGAAAACTCATCCTCCATGTTTTTGAGCCACACTTCGATACTATCCAAGGTCAAGTGCTTCTGTCATCACACATTTCTCTCACAATAGCTTCAAAAGAGGTCCTGGTAATGGAACCAAGATGTAGTCATTATTTTACCCTCAATACTTCTTTCTAACCCCAAGCGCATCAGCCTATCATCCAACATACGATGGGCGCTCACCCAAGGCATGCGCGAGCACCAAGCCCCTCCTTTATGTGAGCTTTGTAAGAGAGTTCTGCCATTAATGGAGGATTATTTGCAGAAATAGAAGTACATTCATCTACTTTAAAAGACGGAAGGTATAACTAACAGATCTACACATTAATGCATCACAAAAGATAAATGACATTGTAAGAAGTACAAAAAACCATATTTGAGTCATGAAGCCATATAACATGAGGGTTTACACCCATAAGATGTTTGTATAGATTAGATCCAGGTATATTGATTTAACAGAGTTAAGGTAGCCATATTACATTAAAAAGGGTCATCTTAGACCATATAAATCAAATGAAAGAGACTCAACTCCTACAAACCTATATGATCAGAGATCCTAACTATGCTTTTTCCCATTCTATCCCTTATTACAGATCCCAGTACCCATACATATGCTTAATGGTATCCCTTACAACCCTCTATCATTAAGTACTCTAAACCCTAGCACCATGAACTCCAAACCCTTAGCATTTCCTAACATTTCTGCAACACTTTGTTATTCTCCATCTCTTTCTCTACTTTCTCTATGCATTCTCTCTACATTCCTTCCATGCCTCTTTGTGTCTCTACTCCTATCCCAAGCACCTCTTTAAATAGGATCATCGACCACCATCATGACTTCTCTTCTGAGCAGATCATGTGCCAAGTTTCTATGTGGTCCTCCATTGGTGAATTATTATCCTCTTTGCATACCTTCCACTAACTGTAATGATGTCTCTGGGAATATTCCCTACATGGAATATCCTTTTCTTGACCTTGAAGGTCCTAGGTTGGCACCTTATCCACTCATCACACCTAGTTGGGTCCTCACATTTTTCCTTAAGTGACTATATGATGTCAAATATGGCTAAGTCATTTAAACCTTTGTTCTACCTCCTACGCGCATCCTAGTTTCACTAAAACCCTTATTAAACCCCTTTTCCCTATATGCTTTTCCCTGAGTGCCCTTCTATCTACTGATCTTGCGCACATGCGCCTCTTGGTACTTGGCCAATATTTTTGGGTCCAAAATAAGGATATCAACATTAACATCTAAAGAATACTTTCCTAGTATCCATAATGGTCTTAAATAATTTTACAGTTGTCCTACAATGCACCTTCTTCTAGGTTCAACAACTTTAAGTATACCTCGATCAACATAACTATACCATCACAAACAGTCATGTTTCTGAGCAGAGTCACCTTATTTTGGCAGTATTTACATAGCTCTATTAATCAAACACCTCTTCTAGTTGTCAAGAACTTACAACACATTGTTTCCTTCATATTTTAATAATGCAAACCCTAAAGCTCTATCATTTTGTATCCTCTTATCAACCTATTGGTCCTTTGTCTTAGGAATTCTTACAACAACTGAAGAATGATAGTACAATAACCTTTATGATACACATACATAGTAATCAACAACCTTCATAGTGTCTGTAGACCTTCCTTCATGAATAAGAGACACAAACATACTTTGGAATGACAAACAACTTTCCCTTGGAACAAATATTACTTCATAGCAACATAGGACCACCATTGCTCCTTCTAGACAATACTCTTTATCACCTTGACATAATATACTCTTGATAGATGACACATGATGAAATAGTGCCTCCTTAATGCGTGCACACGCGCGCACACACACACACACACACACACACACACACACACACACACACACACACACACACACACACACACCTATTGACATTCATATGTTTGATGCAACCTTCAAGAAAAGATGATACATTCTACATCCCAAGATAACTCAACAACATGACAACACATACCCTTTTGACTGATATAGGACACTAAAGGATACCAATTTTATCTTCAAGACATGACCATACCTTATCACACTTAACCTTGACATACCTCCAAGACCTCCATACCTTCTTGTAGAGATAACTAGTCTTCTTAGACCTTTTTGCATAGCAAATACAATACAATGTCATCATCTTGCAAACTCTAGATCTTCTTGATGATCTGACCTTCAAGACTCTGAGATGAGGATAAAACAACATATAGAGAACACTACCCAGATTTATGTCTTCTTAGACCTTTCACAAGCTCAACACCCTTGTTAGTTAACTTTAAACAGTGAATCACAGATTCCATGACAACAACCAACTAAGTCTCGGTGATACTTGATTTCACTTTTCATATCCAAGCTCTTCAAAACACACCATATTCCACATGAATGACATAATACATTCCCTTTTTGAGGTATACAAAACTATGACCTACTTCATACATTGATCCACATACTAGTGCTTTTTTGTAACTCTGCAAAAGCTTGAACAGATAGGTCACCTCCTTGATGCACATGCTCAAACAATGAGTCTTCATTTCTCCTTCTTCCATTTTTCTATAGTTATGCGATTACTTTATTTGAACAAAAATGAATACTCATTGAAAAAATCATACCTTGCTTGATGAAATGATGGACCATGATGCTCTCTTGAGAAATTCATGCCTTTTTTGGTGATTTAATAAAAATAAAAAAATTTAAAATCCTAATTATAGAGTGATAACACAATAATAAGCAATTAAGTACAAATTTGACCTAAGCAATAAGCAAATGAAAATTAAAACCCTAGGTGAAATAGAACAGATAAATGACTTAGCTGATTTCACAATAATCCTAAAGATGTATTGAGTTGGAAAACTAATGAAACAGGAGGACAGATTGTTGTAACTGAACCCAGAAAATTGCAGGACTGTCGAATATGTCAGGACTAGAGCACCTGGACTGGGTCAACGGCACCTAAGCACCAAGGTCTACTCATGGGCGCCTGTGACTGCGAAAATGGCTAGAATCTAAATTTTCTTGTATCGTACTAATGTTGCTAACCTTCATTGTTAGTCTCATGTATGTCGTTGGAAGATCACCGAGTTTTCCTTTAACCTATAAAACAAAAGACCTCCTATAAAACCCTAAAACACATCAAATCCTAAAAATAAAAATATGCAAATGGGGATTCAGATTGACCCCGACGGTCACCCAATAGAGTGAACTTACAACTGATTTTTACACTGTATTTCAAACTCCATGTATTTATTTACGTGTGTGTAGAATCCTACCCTAGGAAGCTCTTGTGCAAGATGCACTTGATAGCAAGAAATAACTAGATGTAGCAATGAAGATAGATGTGTGTATGGAAAAATGAACTTCCCCTCCTATGTGTGTATAACAAAAAATTGCAATCCTTTGTCCCTTGAGTGAGTGCTATATGTATGCATTGATGCTCTTAGAATGCCTTTGGATGCAACCTTAGATGATGATAGTAGATTCTTAGAGTGTGGTCCTTTATTATAGTCACATAGCTTTGTATTTATAAGATTCCCTTGTTTAAATTTCCTAATTAACATCTAAAATGTTGACCACTAAAAAATGAAGATTCTGAAAAGATAAAAGAGGCCCAAAAAGGGCAAGCAAGATACAAAGAGGTCGGGGGCACCTAGAGGGGATGAGGTGGTCACTAATGTCCTAGATGGGCGCTAGTGTCTAGAGCTAAGAAAGATAAAGCAGTGAAAGTAAGATTGGGCAGTGGGGTGTGTAAGACCACAAAGAAAGCAAAAAAGAAAGTAAAGAGGCTAAACACATATGTCAATTACTAGTTTTCATGCTTAGGAATCATATGAATAGTAATATGTGAATAGAAATGTACCCAAGTACTTGATTTCGTGTCTACATTTTCCCCCACTTTATGTTGTTGAGTGAATAATTGATAACATAAAGTAGATCAGAGATGTGTACATGATAACCATGTAGATTAATGGTGAAAGTGTGGCGAGGAGACAAGAAAAAGCATGGAGTGATAAAATGAAGCGTGGAAGCTAGAGAAGAGGAAGTGACTCTAGAGGTGAAGCATATGTGTTATGCCCGTGTTGTACCTATTTTTGTTGTCGCTTGACATGTTTGATGTGTTGTTCTTTTGACTATTTCTTCTCATAAGGACATACCTACAATAAGAAGAGCAAAAAAGTAGTCAAATATGTATATATGACAAATTTGATTCAAGTATGTAAAAAGTGTGTAAAATGTGAAAAAGTAGTAAAAATGAACATGTACACCTGATCTGTGACGAGTGAAAAGGATAAAAAGTGTCTTGAAACACTTAAAAAGAATGCATTTTTTGGGTGATCTCACTCAAGAATGAGTTTTTGGGGCGATCTCACGTCGTGGCAGAAGAAGTGTTAGGGAGAAAGGTGTAGTGTTATTCTCCATCCCTGACTACTTCTCGAAATTTATACACCACTGCAAATGGCGTGATCCTAATTTTTTCCAATTTGATCAAGTTCGATCTAAGGAAAATAGGAAAAGGCGATAGAATGCATTCTGATTGCTAGAAGATTGTACTTGTATTGTCCAAACTGCTATGTAGATTGCTATGAACCATGTTGATCTCAGAAAATTTATGTAACTTTTCCCTAGTCATAGGCTCCTAGGAAGGATTAAAAGCACCCAGGTGCTCATGTTTGTAAATGGGCACTAGCATATGTGTTGTGTTGAGGACCTAAGTTAGATTTTGGGTTGTTTATGTAACTCTATACTGCTTTGTTCCTGTATTGTGCAAGTCTGAACGGTGACTATGTACTATTGGATGGGGTGACTAATTCACCTAATGTATGCCCCCTTCATTTGGGGTGCATGCAACATCGCTAGGAGTATGTGGCCTAAAGGAGAAGATTGCGTGTTGATATGAAACTGATGCCCTACATAGGGGAGAGAATTTTCTTGGAAAACAAAGTGGTTAGGAAAAATATGCTAGTGTAAATAAGAAAATTACGGATATAGAAAAAAAAGTGTAATCTAGGAAGTAAGAAGACAATGTAGACTACAAAAATTGGGTTTCAAACATGGGACATCACTCACAATGTCGCAAAACAATCAAGTACAAAGTGGCCAAAAACATACAAGCAATGAACAAGCAAGACATAAGGCATAGCCCGCAAACAATGGCAAATAATAACAAGCAAAGTATCAGACAACCATGGTGGAAAATTGTTCCTAAAAAGCAAATACTACACATAGATCACTCGTTAGCATGTTAGAAAGATAAAAAGTATGTCAAGACGTGTATATATTGATAGAGTAGTATGCTAATAAGAATGGGAAGTAGTATAAAACACAACAATAGCACTTGTAGTGTATACGAAAGTAGATGCCCCCAGGAGCCTCATCGGGACTGGTAAGAGGCACAATGCTAAACATCCATGTTCCATGTAATGATCTATGTAAATTATGCATTCACAACTAGAAGGTGAGTGAACACACATGTGTATATGGAAAAGATAATGACATAAAAAATATTTGTCTAACATAGTAAGCAAAGTGTAGCATGCGATTATAAGCAAACAAGAACAACGTACAACCAAGATATGCAGTATGTTGTGAATGAGTGAGATGGAATGACATGTAATGTGAGTGTGATAAGAGCAATGTGCCCCCCAAGTGTATGTGGATGAGCATGAGATGATGTTCATTTATAAATGTTATAAATCACACCTTAGCAGTCAATAATGAACCATAGAACAAGAGTACGTCATCAGGAAATGGTTTGAACTATGCACTAGAAAAATCGATCAATGAATCCTAGAGAGTGAAGAGTGTGAATGTTATGATGTGAGGTTCATTTCAGATTTTGACCCTTAGCAGTCAAGTATGAACCGTGGAACTAGAGTGTGTCATCGGGAAGTGTGTCGTATGAGAATGTGATGCTAGAAATATGTGTCATGAATGCGTTAAGTGTAGAAATGTGTAGTGTGTGATGTTCATGGATGTAGTATGCCCTCAATAGTCAAGTGTGAATCATATCAAGAGATTGTGTCATTGGGGAATCATGATACAAGTGTATCAAGATGTGTAAGATGCATGCAAAAGACTAGTTACAGTGGAAAAGTTGGAATGCAAGTAACTTGTTGATGCTAAGAGGGGGGTGGAGGTAAGCATGATGCCCCCCAAGTGTATGATGTATATAAGAATCAAGTAATGTCATCTAAGAGATCATCATTGTCATGGTCAAAACCGAATGCAGATGCGTCAAAGACTTGGTAAGCAATAGTATGTGGTTGATCAAGTAAGGAGCCATTGCGGCATAAGTTGTACATGCCCATTGCATACCCTTCATCAATTAAAGGGGGTAGTGGACATCCATGTGCATACCATCAAGTAATATTTTGGGAATAGCCAAGAAATGAATCAATGCAAATAAAAATACGGCCAAAGGGCATGGAGAATGAAATGTCGATATGATTAGAATCTAAAGTGTTGCCAATATGGTCAAGCCAAGATTGTTTAAGAGTAAGCAAAGAAGTGCGAAAAGTGTGTGTGACAAAGACTAATAGATGGAAGATGTGAAGACCGTAATATGTAGTAATAAGAACATATCCATGATAGAGATGAGGCACATGTGATGGAGGGAGGAGATCATCTAACATGAATCCTAGCCAAACCAAACCATCATGCATGCAAATAGTATCAGAACTAGTAGGATCGAATGGAATATATGGCCAATAAGCATTATTAATTAAAAAAGTGCATGTGAAAGGTGGAAGTATTGTTGTGGATTTCTCATGATAGGGTGAGGAAGGTGAAATGACATCCATTGTATGGACAGGCCCCTGTAGACATCTAAAATGTCGACATGGTTAAATACAATTAAGATGTCTCGTAAATAGTCCATCATCATCCATATAATAATTAATCGCAAGATTAATTATTATTATTTAATCCATTTTATCATATTTCACCCTTCATCATTTTATCCTAACATTTCATTATTAACCCTTTCAAATCATTATTATATCTCATTTCACCATTTTAATTCATTAATCTCATTAATTCATCATATTATCCTATTTAATTCTTCATTAACATTTATAGGAGTTTAATATTCCTACATCTCACCTACCATCTACCCTACGCATCCCTAAACCTAGCCTTTCCATCAAATCTCATCATTAATTATCCTAATCACATCATTTAACATAATCTAATCCTAATCATGTACACATCCTCACCTCTAAATCTAAAGGATTCTAAATCTAGAAGCTTCTCCATTCTTCCCTCCCATTTTCAAATATTCGAATGCATCTACACAATTCCATTGAATTTATAATTCAATGAAAATCCCTCACAAAATCTAGAATTTTCCATTCTAGAATCCTCCAATCCTCTCATCCAATTCCAACTCTTAGATTCAATCTACCATGGCTAGATCTCAACCATTCAATTTACCACTCACAAGCTATAAATCAATCTCTCATCCTCCATGAGAGACATCTTAGAAATTCATATTAAATTATTGTTATTTTATCCACTCAATCATCCATATAATCTATCTACAATCTATCATCCTTCATCAATCATCAAGTAATCAAGGGGAGGTGTTGTCCAAGTGCATCCACACAAATATGAAGCAACAATAAATCAATCTTCCAATCTAATCAATCATCCTCAAGCACATCCAATCAACAAAGGAGGAGAATTCCACTTATATGTAAGTACGAGTATATTGTTTTCTCTCTCTTTCCATCTTGTTGTATCGGAGGTAGTTGATTAGTTATGTTAGATCTTGTTTTGAATTGGTTTCATAGTCCATTTCATGTTTTTCATGCTAACATAATTTTTCTTCTACATTTTGGTACCCACTGTGGGGCTTACCCCCCTAAATTTCAATTGAAATTAGTAGCATTAGGCACTACTAACAAGCTGCCAAAAAATTAGAAATTTCTGTTTTGATTTACCCCTTTAAATCTTTAATTTTTGGGCTTTTCTTATGTATTAGCACATATGTGACATGTTTTAGCACATATATTATAAAACAACACATTTGTTTGCTTTTTTTTGGGATCTGTGCGTGCAGGAAACAATTTATTGCATTTATCACATCCCGTGGCACATTTATCATGAAACAATGCATATGACCTCTGTTTTGGTGCATTTGTCCTGAATTGGCGCATTTGTTTTGTTTTGGCGCATTTGTCTTGAATTGGCACATATGTGACTTGTTTCAACGCTTTTTTTTCCTTTTACTTTTCCTACCTTCCGAGAGCCATAATTTTTGACCTTGAACTCGAAATGACTCCATTTTTTTTCCCGGAAAGGTATTGAAAATATTTGTCCAATGAAAGTGTTGATTTACAATTTCATTGTATAAAGTTTTCATGGTTTTCATTTTACTAAATCTTGTCTTTTTAACTACACATTAAGTTATCTTTTCTATTTCCAAACTGCTAACACTTTGTGTGTAGATTCCTACACTTACTAATGATTAAAAAATCAATCTAAAACTACTAATCCTTTTTGTTTTGTAGCTCATTTAGCCCAATACATTTGGGGTTATAAACAAAATACTAATCCTTGGTTTTACAGGGCCTCCTCTTGAAGACCCCTTTTACATTTTGTTTAATCATATTTTTCATCATTTAAAAATTAAAAATCTTCATATTATCTTGCATCTTTCATTTCTTGCATCTTTGCTTGTTAAACCCGAAGGTTAGATTTTGTGTATGCTCTCCTCTCACGTCCTTGGACATCTTGAGGATCAAAAGTTGTCCACCTTCTTCCCTTTTTCATTTTTGGGGGAAATGTGATGTCGATTTCATCACCAAACACTTGTCATAGTCTTAGCAGTATTATGATCATGGGATTCACCTTTATGCATGTATACACACCTCATGTTCCGAGGGGTGTATACATCCTTAGAGAACTGTCGTTATTGGCTAAGCATTTACGTGTTTTAAGTGTGACGTGAAGTGAAGGGCTTCCACATCCTAATACCTAGGCCTTAGACAACATCCTTGCAAAATGGATTTAGGCCTCACGTACCGAAAGTTATATAGAGGACTCCCTTAGCAAGCCTTATTTATCCTAGCATAGGTAGCCTTTGGCCTCAATCAAGCTATAGTGTAGGGGAAGGAACCACTGAAGATTACTGGCTAGCCGATAACACATTGACATAAAGGTGGGTGAGCTCATTGAGTGCCACTAACATGTGTGGTATTAAAAGTGGGCTATAGCTTGTGTTGCACACCCGCTTGACTATCTAGGTTGTGTGTTGTTTGCTTACATCTCATTTTGATCACACATTAATCAATCAATCAGACATTAATCAAACAATCAATCAAACCCCCATCCATTTAATTACCCCAATCTTATCCCCTTTCCTAATCCATCCCATCGACATCTAATCCCTCCATCTTAGTCCTATCCTACCTAAATCCTATCCATACCCAATTCTATTCCTAAAATCTTATCTAAACCCCCACCCTCATCATGGATTCCATCAAAGTCAAATCCCCCACTCATCAACCTTTACCCTCCTACTTTGATCAAAACATCCCTCTTACTATCCAATCTTTACAAAACCAAATTATGATACTCACATCCTCTATTCAACAATATCCTAACCCATCCCAAGTTGATCCCACCATCATCACAACCATCCAAAATATTAACAAACAAATTCTTAGCCTCCAATCACATCTTAGCCAAACATCTTCTCAACCATCCTCTCTCACATTCACTTATGATAGTGAGGATATTATTGATATCAACCAAGATGATCCCCCATCCACATATTCAATCACACTCGATCCTACATCTACATCATCCAACATCCCTAACCACCCCCTTCTTTGCATTACATCGATTTTGATCAACTCCAATCATCCCCTTCAACTAATAAAGATCTTCTTTTCAAACTTTATCAAACTTTAATCAATTATGATTCATCCACCACACCCATTTCCAAATCCAAACCTAAACCAAAATCTACACCACAATCAAAACCTAAATCACCACCACAACCTAATGACATTCTTTTACAATTTTCTAACATATAATCCAAGCCTAATCCTTTATCACCACTATCCACCCATAAATCCACCATCAACCAATCTAACCCCCAACTCTCTCCCATCAAAACATATCATAATGTGCCTTATACATACCCATCCACATCCAATTAAGATCAAACCGAACCACAATCCTTATCCCCTACATTACACCTTAGTCCTAAATACTCATCATCCTCATCATCCCAACCTCATCCCATGGAATTTCTCCTAGATAGTTCCAAGTCCCCTCCTCTAACATCTAATTTATTTAGTAAGCCTCCATCACTTATATCCAACCCCATCCAATCAAATCTTACTTCATCCAATGTGGCCCCCATGCTACCTTTATCATCTCCATCCACATCTAATAAATCTACCAATCACCAATCCAATCCCAAACCATCCAATGTGACTCCTAAGACACATCAATCTCCCAAATACAATGTGGTTTCCACACCAC
Organism: Taxus chinensis; assembly: GCA_019776745.2. NCBI lineage: Eukaryota > Viridiplantae > Streptophyta > Pinopsida > Cupressales > Taxaceae > Taxus > Taxus chinensis. The sequence goes on from CM034147.1 coordinate 389,412,770, forward strand.
CCCCCTCTACCTCAACTCAACCAACATCACCTAAATTCAACCCATCTCCTTCATCAACATCTACTCCATCCTTTAAATCCACACAATCTACCTCCTCCACATCCAACCAATCTAACATATACTTCTCACCCAAATCTATCACCCTCTCTTCATCCAACCCCACCTCATCCACTCCATCCCAAATCAAACAATCAAATACAATCCCAATCCAAATTCCACAACCATTCCAAAACCAAACAAACATCCTTAAGCCCCCAAGGCTAATCTTCCATTCAAATCCCAACCATTTAATCCACATCATAAACCTAAATCTAATCACTCCTCTCCTATCCTACCCACTCCTACACATCTCCTACCTAACCCACCCTTATTACACACACCATCTCTCTTACCAACCCCAACTGCCTTCGCCTCCTTAGGTGAATCCTTGACAACCATCTTCCATCATCTTGAAAACTTCAACATGATCATCCATCCCCCAATCAAATTATACGATCAAAACCTCCCCAAACCATCTTGGTATCAGGAACACTACTATTGTGACTTCTATTGCACCCATGGACATTGTTGTCCAATTTTGCCACACTTGGGAAAATTGCACGAAGAGGATGTCTAGTGGACCCTGGGACCGAAAGACTTATTCATAAGACATTCTGGGATCTACAAGAATTTTTTTTTGTTAAGATACATTTGTGGCATTACCAAAGGATTCAAAATAATTTTAGATTTGTTTTCTTTCTCAGTTTGAAGAATATCAAGGTATACTCGGAATGAGGCATTGGTCTAGGCAGGACCACTTTCGATCATTGTGGGTATTAGTTGATTAAAATTATTAAATTATGTTGAGAAGGTTGAAAGTATGCTAGAGCAAGTTATTCAGTGATTAACCTCTTCGAATTCATGTTGGTATATCCATGAGGAAGTACTAAATCCCAAATGTATCACGGGTTAATTAAATTGGGTCTGAGTTAATAACTATTTCAATGACTCGAGCTTGATGCTACTTAGATAGGCCACAAGCATCGAGTCAGTTTTACGTAGAGAACGGTAATGTTCAAGACCAAAAATGGGCTCAACACCATTAATCCAAGGGGGAAACATTGCAAGAAATGAACTAAGTTTTAGTTCAGCTCGTCCAAGGGGTAAGAATGAATCAACTAGGGTTTTCCCAGCCAACATAAAGATAGGAGCTCGGGGTATTCATGAAAATTTTGAGTTATAGCTCGATTCATGAGACCGAGACAGGGTGTAACTGTTTGAGTCACTCGTGGAGTAAGGTGCCTTGAAGGAATGTTTGGAAACATGAGTCTGAGAAATAAAAAATGTCAGTGAATGCTAGGCAAGAGGAGCTCAGGTTTGTGAGCTCTAACTTTGGAGCTGAGCGAACCAATTTGGTGCAAGAAAGAAGAGCTCGTGAGATGAGCTATAACGAATACACAGAAGAGTAGAAGAACAAATCGAGTCACAGTTTTTTTTAGCCAGGGGACTCAAAAATTAAAACAAACATATCTCAATGTGGTAGCATACAGGTGCTTGTTGGTTCTGAGCTGGGTTGGCCTAGCCGAGAGGAGAATACAAGCTTGTTGCATCATAGGGGATAGCTCGGTCAACTTACTGAGGGATGTCATCGCGAAGAACAAGGGCATCGCTCAGTATTTGGCTCAGTGGCCATGAACATGGAATGTATAACCGATTGCAGGAAAGAGGGCTCGCTAATGAATGGTTCAGTGACTTACCAAGTGTGGGCCTATCAAATAACCAAAAATACAAGCTAAGAAGTGATATGAACAATGAACATTGGAATGCGAGAATGGGGACAAAATGTCTACCAAGTTGATATAGGTAGTTCAAGAGGTTACCGTTAGCTAGAAGCGTGAAAATCCTTGTGAATGGATCAAAGGGGGCCCGATTTGAGACTAAGTTGGTCGGTGTATGTGAGGAGATTGCTTAGCAGATCTCATAATTGTTGAGCCGGAAGAGGTGGGATCTGAGTTCTCAGGGTATTCACAGAAGATTGATCTTAGCGTTGCAGTGGAGGATAGTCTCCTTGTACATTACAGAGCTCGTGAATGAGCTATCAGGTAACTCAGGATGTACAAGGGATGCTTGGGAAAAATGCAAGCCAACGATGAGTGAAGCATATATTGGTTCAATAAACCAAATGCAGAGGTAGGAATATAGATCGGTGGGAATTTGGAGATATAATTCCAAAACTCGAGATGGTGAAGTGATACAGGTTGGATCAAGCTCGCAGCTGAGGAAAAACTCAGTGGCATGAATTGAAGGGTGGTTGTAAGTATGTATCACAACGAAGCGAGTCAAATAATTTTGGATCATCCTCATGAGTCATGATTTCAGAGTCTTGCTTTGGAGTTAGTCGTTTCGGGCTTTCGAAGTTTTTGGGCTCAAAATGTCGAGTGAGTTGGGATAGTTTCGAAGCCTGAAACTTTGAAAACTCCAAAACTCTAAAATTCAGAGTTTTGGGTGTTCAGGAATTGGAGGTTGCGAAGATGGTTGGAGCTCAGAGTTAGAAGCGGCAATGTGGTGGGATGTTTTCCATTTAACTCGTGAATGTAGGATGAAGGAGTTGTAGCCCATTCATTTACACAGGAAATCCAGTCATGAGTGGACTGAGTCAATATGGGGTTACGTGAAGAGTTAATTAACCACTGAGCCAATGAAGGGAAGATCCTAAAATGAGTAGCTGGATACATATTCCACGTAGCTCATGTCAGTATTAAGTCACTCTGTCGAGTCATTCAATGAGGAGTTTTGGGGGAAGGTCCAAGGTGGTGTGTATGAGGTGATCTCGAGGAGCTTGGTGGAGATGTCGGCATGTTAATGGAGCAAGAAAAGTGGTAAGCTAATAAAATGCAATGTAACTAATTTCTCAATCAATACAACATGGTATATCACCTAAAACCTTGGGTAAATAGGTTGGGTTGTAATCCCACATGGATATCATGTCCTGTATGGGTCTCGGGACCAGTTGGTGTAGTCGGGAGATTTCTGTTTAGCTCGGTGGGTGATGGTCAAGAGGTCAAAGTAGCTAACAGAGCCCTAGTTGGGGATGTTTTTTTCAATATCACAACGTGTGAAGAATGAGTTCATGACCATGATTCGAAGATATTATTTCAAGATAAAAGAAAAGGTGGTAGGTGTGAAGTGAATCAAGGAGATTGCACACACCCTAGCAAAGGAGTAACTTGGCCATCAGCTCGGCCAAGTGGCTAAGCAAGTATTAACCGAGCACTTTTAAAAAACACCCTTCCAATGTAAAAATCAACCATGTCCCCCCAAGACAAATCCAAGTGCCACAAAATTTATTTAAAATTGGATTTTTAATTAAAATGAAGGAGAATTTGAATTTTTGAATTTATTGAGATCTGATGGAGCATAGTAGTGCCCGAGAGACCTAAAAAACAACTTTTGCTCAAGAGCACAACTTCTCCAGGAGTTGCCCGTTTTTCACTCACAAAATTACAGGCGGTGGAATTAGGAGGAAAGGAGAGAGAGTTGCGTCATGTATGAAATCACAGAAGATGAATTTTTGAGGGTTTTGCATTCCAAATTTGTAGGGTTTCCCTCATTATTTGAGTGGTGGCCTATGAAAGGTTGAGATGCAAGTAAATGGGCAAACATTGCCAACAATGATTTGTTTCCTACATTCTGGCCTAATTCTAGGTTGTCTTTTCCTTATTCTCTCACACCACTCAGCAAGTTTTCTTCTACAAATGTAAATGGGGTGCTATGTAAATGGGAGACACTTCAAAATCTTCCCCTCTCTCACACAGCTAAACGCTATGAATTTTTCAACAAAGGCTCTCAAGACTTTCTTCTAAAATTGTAATGCAGCCTATGCCTTTTCCCACTGTAATGATGTCTTGCAAGTGCCTGAAGTACTGAACTGATGTTTTTTGACGGTTAATTGTCCTTCTTCCTGATTTTTTCTTCTATTTTCCTTTCTCTCATGTTTGGCCCGGTGAATTGTGCAACCATGGGTTTCTTTTGACAAGTTTTAGAGGTCTTGTGTTTACACGGCGTTGGAAGTAAATTGAGCAAATGGGTTTGTACTGCATGTTCAATTCTTCCTCATGATCAGCCTCTCTCATTGGGCAACATAATTTTGTCTAGCAAACCCTTTCCCTTGGTGTATCAACCACTTCTCAATATAGTTTTATTTCCTTTCAAATATCAATGTCCCTATACCTTGAAATGTTAGCCAATTCTAGTTAGATCATTTTCTTCATTAGGAGTAGTGTAAGCTCTTAGTTTTTAAGGAGAGAGGAAGCCTGGCCTTTCCCGAAGGTTCACCTCAAAGCCCATTCCCAAGACTTGAGATTGATCCCATTTTACCCAATCAATATTGAATGTCGGTGTTCACTCTTCGGCCATCGCGTGGGCAGTGATTGGGGGCGATAACGAGATATTCAACCAATCGTTGGCATGCATTTTGTCTTATGTCCAAAACCTCATTCACCAAGGATTCTTATCGTTGTACCTCTTATCCCACCACCTTTCTATATAAATCCTCTCCCTACCATTGCTTCCTCATCTAAATCCCCTCACATCAATCTCATTCGTACATCCAACATCCCTCACGCAAACATCCAATCCCTAATCATCCAATCCAAACACATTTCCTCACATCGAACCGAGCGAAACATCCCCTCCATCCTTTGTTAATCCATGCCCTTAGCGGATGAGAAAATTACTACCAACCCGCCCAAGTCTGATTATGAGCACATGTTCATCATCCTTCACCCATCCACTTCATACCTAATAGCCAAAAGATGTTTTGCCAACATAAAACAGTGCATGGTACAAAGGGCTTAGGAATCCCTGAACAAGGCATCCGCGACCCTCCTCCTAACACCGACCCTCCTCTGACCCCATCAAAATCCTTTCTACCACTCTCTTTATTATTGATCCGACCGATCCCACCAATCAACCCACTCCAAATCCTATACTTCCTCTCACCTCCCAAACACCTAAAGTCCGTTGAGCATTTAGGTTGTCTTTTTTACACACGGATTTTTCCATCCCCCCATCCTCTTCCATCCAACATTATTCCCCTTTGAATCTTCCTTATCCTCACATCTCCATCCATATCCCTATCATCTATCCATTTGAACATAGTTAATCAGCTTGCTCGCACATGACAAATGAATTAGTAACTATTACACGTGTGTACCTGCATCCTTACTAATCAACATCCAAGAACATCGTATCTTAGAGCTCCTAATTCTTGAATCAACACATTATTCATTAACTTCTGGCTGAGATACCCTGTTGTGCATCTACAACACTCTAGCCAATTTCAATCACCCCACTCATCTCCATCCCCCCATTCAGGCACTGGTGATTCTTAACCCCTAGAGGGCTTAAGATATGAATCAAAA